>JAHHUM010003100.1:0-60844 GCA_036173005.1 Crenichthys baileyi | reverse complement strand
ACTCAGTGCAACCAGATCTCTTCAGAAGTCACTCTGGTTTGTAAACAGAGACCGCTTGTTTGCACTTTATTTAATTTGTTTGCACTTTAATAACCTTTAAGGTTCCAGAGACTTGTTAGAGAACACTAATGAACAAAGAACCACACTAAAACCAAGGAACAGACAAGACACATTAGAGACAAAGTTGTGGAGAAGTTTAAAGCAACATTATATCCCAGTATCTAGATGCATTGAACAATGAGCATCTCATGGAGAAGCTCACTGTTCAATGCATCATCCAAAAATCAAAAGTATGGCACAACTTTAAGCTGACCAAGACATGGCTTGCCATCTAAACTCATATGCTGGGCAAAGAGATCATTAATCGGACAGCAAAGAGGCCCAGCCTGCAGAGATTCACAGCTGAGGTGGGAAACGTTTTCACCATGACAACTATTGCTCATGCACCCCATAAATTTAACCTTTATGAAAGAGTGGCAAGAAGGAAGTCATTGTTGAAAGAAACCTAGGACTGCCATTTGCAGTGTACCCCAAGCCATTTAGGGAACACACTGTGTGCTACTTTGTGTTTGTCCATCACAGAAAGTGCCACTGCAATAAAATTAGATAAATGTGAAAAAAGTCAAGAGATATAGACATATTTGCAAGGCCCTTTTACAAAACAGTAAGACTGTCCCTTTAAAAAACAGTCAATGAGCAAGTAAATGGTAACCCTGATAGTAGAGGTAACGACTGAAGTCCACCTCTTTGGAAAGATAAACGCCCATGTATTAGCTTAAAAACGCTACAGAAGACCAAAGATAAGGGAGAACTAGATCTGCCTAACTTTCACCATTACTTCTTAGCCAATAGGCTACAATACATCTCAAAATGGTTTAAACACAGTCCTCTAGATGAACCCTGCTTAGATGTAGAACAGACATTATGCAGTAATGTTAAGATTTTAGACTTACCATTTATTAATTCAAATATAAAATGACATGCATGCTTTAAAATCCTCAATGTCATCTACTCTCTGACAGGATTGTTGGAGTATTGAAAAATGACAGGGTCTTCACTAATTCCATGCAGACATACACCCATGTGGAACAACCCTGACATCCTCCAAAAAATAATATGATAAACTGTCCAGATTGGAGGAATAAAGGAATTGAATACCTGCAACATATATTTGAAGGAATTCAGTTCATCCCATTTAACAGGTTAATTATACATTATGGAATGGCCAAGAATACATTTTTAGAATATCTGCAAATTAAATCTATAATGACAAATAAATAAATTTAGGCTCAATACCATTGGATTGCAAATGTTAATTTGTGTACTAGAGCCCCTTAATCTCAACCCTCCCAAATTACTGTTTAAAATATATAGGACACTGTCTAAAATAGATGAATCAATATCCCTTGCTATTATGAAATGGAAGGCAGATTTATCAGTCAATTCTAACCAAACATACTGGTCTTAGATATATTTAAGAACTTTTAAAATGACTAGTAACCCCAGTTAATAATGCAATTAATACAATATAAAATCTTTCATGGAGTACACTATACAGATCAACGGATGCTCAGGATGGGTTTTGCACCATTAAATGATTGTTTACAGTGAGCAGACAATATAACTGACAATTACATCCATGCACCATTGTTCACCTGTTCAGAGGTTCTGGTGCCGGATAAGTTAAGACTTATCAAATTGTCTGAGATGTAATATTTTCTCGTCCCTCTCAGTTTGCTTGCTAGGCAACTTAGATGATGTCACAATGGAGAGAAATTTAGGTCACATGATTTTCAATACCTTATGTAGCACTAAGAAATCTATCCTCATAAACTGGAAAAATAAAAATGTTCTTAGTATTAACCAGTATAGAAACCTTTTGTTGGATTACATAAGTCTGGAGACATCTTCTGCCTCCACATCATATCAATCTCTCTGGGCTCCTTTAATCGGCTCCATCACCTACTGGGGGTGGGGGCACCTTTGGCTTTTGGGACATTGTTGCGGAGACAGGGGGGTGTCTGGGTTTGGGGCATCTGGGGTGTCTTTGGGTTGGGTTGCTGGGGGGTTTGGTCCTGGGGGCTGTGGCCCCACCATGGTGGGGATTTAGTGGCTCTCAGGGGTGACATCTGGTGGCTGCCTGTGATACTTTTGGGGGGCCTGTGCCAGCAGACATAGGTTACTGGCCTTGTGGCTGTGCTGCTCCTGGGTAGATCTGGGGTGGGCTTGGGGTCCCTGGCGCGGGTCGCCCCTGGGCTGGGGTCCTAGCTGAGCCTGGGGGGCTTGGGTATGTTGGCAGGGTTTTGGGCCTGTGCATGCGCTGGTGCCCGGGCCTGGCCCGGGAGCCTTTGGTGCATCGGTGGGCTTAGGGGCCTCCTAAACTAGTGGGCAGGTACCATCTCATTGCAGGTGCTCTCTCCTTCAAAGAGTGCATTCTGCTGGTGTGGCAGAGGGTCTGTAGAAGGGGGTGGGGTGAAGTCAACCTGCGTGTCTAATGCCTTATGTTATCTGGGAGTTGGGGTGGGTGTAGATTTTCTCATGGGGTGGGGGTGGATGGTTGTCCTTGGGTGGGGATAGCCAGCGTTTGGATCTTGGTGGTTCCGGTTCGGATTCTAGTTCCTTGTCTTGGTTCTGGTTCCTGGTGGTTCTCGGTTCCCATTCTGTCTTGAGGAGGGTTTTTTTTTTTAAATACACTTTACAACAACAATACACATCAACACACATTTGAGCGGTCGAAGGTAAGCTTGGGGTTTTTTCACACCCCCGTTCACTGTTTGCCATCTGGGGTTGGAGGCTGGTAGAAGGAGCAGGCCTTCTGGTCTGGGTCTGGGCTGGGGTTTGGAGGCGGGTCTTGGAGTTTGATTAATGCTTGTACCTGCACTGGGGGTGGTGGGCTGTAGGGTGGCATGGAGGGATTGCAGGGTGGGGGTCCTCTTTTTTGGATGTGGGGTCACATCTGAGTTTGCTGAGCGGTGACAGTGGAGCTGAGCTGGTTGGTGTTTCTCCCTGAGCTGTCATTGCAGTGGTGGTGATGTGGTGTGTTTGTGTTGTTGTGTGGGCATGGTGGGGGAGACCGCCCCCGGATCTGTGCTGCCGGCCAGGGTCCTCTTGCCGGGTGAGTTTGTCTCATCTTGGTGTGGGGACAGGGGGTCTGTGTGAGCGCAGTGGTCAGTGGTGTCTGCATTGTTGCGCTTGTTGACAAAGGTCGGGGTGGCGTGGCGCTGGGCCCTTGCCTTGCCATCGCGACACTTTATGGAGCCTGCGCTGTGTGGATGTGTCTTCATCGGCTTTTCAGGGGTTGAGCTCATCTATGGTCGTGTGCCCCTGTGGGAGGGGGAGGGGATTCATGGCGTTTGGGTTCAGGGGCACGTGTTCGATATCTGTGTCCTGGTTGGGTGTGTATGGGGAGTGTGTTGTGTGTCTTTACATTGGTTGTGTGGGTGTGAGTGTTTTTATATGTATGCATGAGTGTGGGTCGGGCCTCTACTTGAGGGTGATGTGCCCCAGGGTCTCGGGTCTCTGGGTCCATGGCTGGTTATCCTCCAGTGTAGAGTGCTGCCGGCGGGGCCTGTGGGCTCGTCACTGCAGCTCCCTGGGGCTTCTGCACTGTGGCTGCTGGGTGGTTCCCCTAGGGCTCTCCTTTGCCCTTCTCTGGGGGGGTTCCCAGGGTTCCAGTGCTCTGGAGGGCCTTTGGATGTGTGTCGCTTGGATCTCCTCCGTGTCTGTATCGTGTCCAGGGGGCAGGTCTGTGGATCTTCACTCTGGCTATTGCATATTTTTATGGAAAAACCTTATATGCACAAACGTGCTCACACTTACATGAACAGGTGCTCAGATTCAACTGTTAACAGATACACAGATGTTCTATATTGAGCTGCAGTTACCACTAAATACATCTTGCCTGTATTAGTACAGTGCACTTTTGGGTAACAATGCGGTTGTTATATATGTTTCTGCAGGTTTAGAAGCAAGCAGGGTGTTATCTGGTATTATATCTTCACCATTCTTTCTCTACTCTATTCTTTTCTCCTTCTTTCCCTTTTTCCTTTTTGTCCCACCTCTCTCTATTTCTTGCTTCTTCTTTATTTTTCCTTTTCGTTTCTGTTTACGTTTCTGTGTCCATTGCAATTTAAATATTCCTAATGCAGTTTCTAATAAAAAAAAAAGAAGCCCACCATAAACAAAGCAGTAAATGTGCACATTGACCAGTTCAATGTAATTACTGAGAGTACAAATTGTGTCCAGCGAGTACATCCTAACTGTGGTGTAAAGGGTATCATCACAGGAAAAACAGGGCAGTGATGCTTTATAAAATAAAAAAACTAAAATAAAAAAAGAGAATAAACCAAAAGAAGCATCAAAAGTATTTGCCAGGAACAATACAGATGGCAAATTCAGCACAGGATTAGCTGAGTTTTCATCAAATGATAAAGCTAGTTTTAAGATATCGAGTTAGATGAACAAAGGTGATTTGTATGGCTAATTTGCTAACTTTCTTACTAGAGTTGTTTACTGGAGTTGCCTGTTGTTACTTTTGTCACTGGAGTTGATTAGAAATCCAAATCTGGAGGTAGGAAACAGAAACAATATGAAAACCTGTTTATTCAAATAAACACAGTGTTATAACTCTAGGTCTTTTACTGCTGGGTACTATGTTGTGGTGTTCTCACTTAGTCCAACGTTTTGATACTAGTTTTTCTGAAGCAAAATCTGCTAACATTTTTAGCACATTCAAAGTGCTTCCATCCCCAGCTATGAAAAGTATCATCAATTGGGATAGTAAATCGGAAGCTCTCTCACCAGCTGAGTCTCAAGCTACAATTAGAGCTCACAAGTCCCAACCCACTTTAGTTGAAATTACCTTAAACAATCAATTAACAATCAAGACTTCTACTTTCTACCACCTTCTCTCACAGTTGCCTGATTGGGAGATTTTACAGGTTAAGGAACCATTCAAAAAGCTTTAGTTAGCTTTCTCAAGCTAATGAGGTCTCGGGGATCATACAAATTGTTCTGTCAAAGCCTGTCTTTGAGCCAGTTCTTGCCTGTCTTGGTTATTTGGATGTGAGCTCAATAGAATAAAGGACCTTTAATTATTTTCAAATTCATTACCCTTCAAATGAGTAATATGTCATGCTTCTCATCCTTTCCGTCATTTGGTTACTTCTGCCATGCTAATGTTGCTGCTTAGCATTCCACAGAAGTCACTGATGGTTTAGAACCATCTCCATTATCATTACATTTGGAAGATCTACCCCTGGATCTATCTGCGATTTGAAGGAAAATTGTTACAAGTCAATGGTGATGGTCTGAGAGGTTGTAAAAGTGGGGAACAACTGCAGTTTTGGGCTTGAAGAAAATTTTTGCATTCACTGCATTTATCAAGTCGTCAGAGTTGTATGGAAGTGCAGACATGAAATATGACTAAATTAAGCTATTCATTCTCTTTTCCCCAGATCTAATTCAGCTTGGCCTAAAAGAGGGGATGCATACAGGCAACAGCGAACCGGACCTGAAGTATCTTTTTCAAAACCAGTTTTCCTGGAATTGGAGCTCAATCGTGTGAGCAGTAAATGAAGGGAGATTTGTGGTTGTGCGTGGGAAAATGGTTTAACAAGGCGGCAAGGACAGCCACTTATCACTTTGTCACAGTTACAAAGATGGTATTAGGGCTGTGACCCACTTTAAGCGAGAACAGAATAATGATGCTGGTCTCTAATTCTAGCATAATGGTCCTCATCATCCTTGTCAAATTTAGTTTCACTGGCGTTGTCATCAAAAGAGTGAAATTTGGCCCCGAGATTGTTACACTAGCTACTAATCTCATGACTGTCCATGCATGCTCTTAAATCCTTGGTCATGCTGCATTACGATAATTACTTGTGGTGGTTTTTGAAAGAGAAGTCATACAAGAAAAGACAGCCATTATTTACCTCTGTCCTTTTCCTATCTGTTTTTCTGTCTCTCAAACTGTCTCTAGTCTCTGATGTGGGCCTGATAGGGCTTGACGCATAGCCGCTCAGTGTCAGGTAGAGGCTAAAGGGATCAACGTGGTTGAAGGATAAACCCACCAAAAATGAGTTGTCAGGATGCTGTAGGCCCTTTATCAACCTTTCTGCCATAAATAGCATTACCTTGACCCCTTCCAACCCTACATCGCAAGCATATTTTGTCATCACCGTCCACAACTTGAGTTTTTCTAGTTGCAAAATTGAGTGTTTAGTTCGTACCTATATGCAGGTATTTCATGCCCACTTTGACAACCGTTTATTTACTGTAATGTTCTTTATTCTACTCCAGTCTACAGTAGGGAAATTGACTGTAGTTGTATGACTTCTCATCAAGGATGTTGCACCCATGGGGGATGTGGATTTTTTAACACCCACACTTTTTCTGCAGTTTTAAACAAACGCCTTACTGCAGTCACTAAGTTTCTCTGGACCCACTGTGTCTGCCTGCCCCTGCTCCTCCTCCCATTCCTGTCGTTCATTGAAACATGACAGTGAGACCAACTTATGATTGGCTACTGTCCCTCTTGCTATGTTTGTATATTGGTGAGGTGAATTAGCTTTGGTACGTTGATGATTCAGACAGGTGTCATGTCAAGGTACTCATCCCTGACAGAATATGGTTCCCCTGTATCGGAAGCCTGAGCTTGGCAGAGAGAGTAGCACACATTCACCTTAAAGGGGTTATGTAAAGCCTTAATGTTGTTTTTATGGATGTGCTAGCATAAGTTAAGTACAATTTAGCTGTCTCACAGTCAATTTAATTCAATTCAATTCAGTTTATTTATATATCAGTCCTGTCAAAGCCAAACTCATACTGCTGTTAATAAACTTCCCATAAAGAAAAAGGCAGCATAGGAGACTGAGTCAATTTTAAAGATTCATCTTTTGGTGAAGTAGATAGCAGAGAAAAGAAAAGTGTTGACATTATATTTATGTCATGGTTTTTCCTTACCATCAGTTTCAGTGAGAGCACAGGAAGGTTCAGAGGTAAGCAATGAAATACATTTAGGCATAAATTAAAAATATGCAGTTTTTTAGCAGTGTCTGGGGTGCAGGTAGGCCTTTACAACATTCTTGGTATTAAGTACCAGTTACATTCGGTAGCACTCCCTTACCCTACGCACCGACAGCCAATGTCCCCACCCAGTCAACCCAAATGCCACACACTTTTGAAAAGCTTGGAAAGCCACTGCTCCTCATAACAGTCAACTGAACTAAATAGAGATCAAAACCAAACTAAATAAGAACAGAGGGCAATATATAGTCTTCAGATAACAATAAACAATTGAGTTAAATCATGTGATATTGTCATGACTGTTTATCTCCATGACACATAAAAATACTTAGGTACAATGAAAAATAAACTGATATTAAACTGATCTTTTATGTAGATGGATATCAAATGTTATTATTACAAGCATAAATTAGAAGCAGGAAGGAACTAAATGGCAATACATAGGTACAAAATGGGCAAACATATTAGCAAAGGGACAAATTACCAGGAATAACTTATAAGATGGTTTGCTTTTGTTGCTGTTTTCTTTTTGCATTAGGTTGTGGAAACATTTATACTTGTGTATTCAAAATAAAAAGGTTGAATACCTTCTAAAATATAAACATTTACAGCTGTGTTTAAACTTGATCAAATTGAAATTTTAATTTTAATCTTAACACAACTGGTGTTCAAAAACTATGGTTAACAAAAACTATGGATAACATAACAGATTAACAAGGTGAAATCACTGTCAGCAACGGTGTCACTAGCCCTTTTTAAACAATGCTTTTTAGGTATGGCCTAATGCTCCTTTTATAAGATGTTAGCTTAACCTAGAAGCTATTGTTGAGAGCAAGAAGCATGTATCTTTTCAAGTTAAACTCAATCTGTAAAACAGGGTAAATGCATATTTTATTGCTTTGTATAAATTCCAACAATGTTTTAGCACATTCTAAGGTACTGTATGAAAGGAAATTGTTAAATAGACAAATCACTGAAATTTGACAAACATAAAACAGTGTTTTTATTTATATCTGAAATGTCTTTTACATGTTTCATTTTAATATGTGAAAAAATCTTTATCAAATCAGTTCCAACATAATGAACAGTCCTGACTTATGCAAGGAACTGGCAATGGCTTTTGTATCTAAAGATGACAACTGACACCAGTTTATACAAAAAAAAAACAAGCAACAAAACAAATAAACAAATACAGGTCAGTTCTAATCAATTCAATTTCAGACATTATAGTTGAAAGTATAGTATAGTTATCACGACACTGAAAATAAATCTAGCACATCACAAATGGATATGGTCATTTAAATCTAATTTACAAAAAAAGCGGTCTAAGAACACAACATTTATATGCCAATCACTCGATTGAGTTATGTGTTTTGTCTTAATAACATGTATATATCATAGCTACATCACAAATGCAGTCAGCTGCTATGGAGCTTACATAACTTTTAGCAGTTGCCATTTCATGCAAACACTCTCTCTACACATATAAAAATTATATTAATTATTTTGGGGTTTTGGTTTGTCTGTGTGTGTGTGTGTGTGTGTGCGTGTGTATTTGCTTTCCAACATTGTGTTCAGTTTCCCAGATGGTGCTGGAGCTCTCAGGTGCACTGGTGGACAGGTGTGCCTTGTTATGCTGATTGCTTGGAGGAGGATTTAAGCAGGAGGCTGCCAGCACTTTGATGCGAGAGTGTTTGCCTACAGTGGTTATTGAACCTGACCTTTTGGATTACTGCTTCCGAAGACTCTGTGGCTAAAGGCTACCTACTAGACTTCGCTTCATGGATTATTGCCTTCTACTGGATTTCGTTCTGGCTGGCAGCCATCCTGATTCCTTCGTCTCTCAGTATCTGGACATTAAGCGTATCCTGTCCACCCTCCCACATAAGCCATCTCAATTTGGATTACCTCACAGTTTTTGCTCCACCTCAGAACAGCACCAGGAGGAAACATCAAGACGAACACTGCTTCTATGGACTTAAACCCCGAATCCCTCAACCTCTGGCAACCTGACTACTTCAAACCAGTAAGCCGTTTACTACCCCAGTTTAGAATTATAATCATTAGCTTTCGTTTAATTGCAGTACCTTGTCTCATCATTTCTCTTCCCTTTTCTTCCATACAGTTGGAGATTTACCGGTTCTCATTCTCGATAATTAGTTTCACAATAAACATCATTTTACTGATTCTCGTTCTCTGGAGTGTCCTTCTGTATGTGGGTCAGAGCTGTTTCGAACAAAATGACAGAACACTCTCGCCAGCCAGACCCAGCAGAGGCACTCCGCAGAACACTTTCTGAACACGTTAATCAGATCCAATTTCATGATTCATCTCTCGTTCCCTTTCAAAGCAACAACGACTAACAAACCAGCAGTTAGAACAGATAACCGCCATGTAACAACAGACTCTAAATCCTCTTTCCACCTAACAGATAGATGCTGCTCCCGCACCACCAGAGTCTCAACTAATTCCGCAGTCCCATGACGTCACCTTTCCTAGACCCAGAAAAGTTTTCTGGTGAGGTGGGTAATTGTAAGGGGTTATTGCTACAGTGTAAATTAGTTTTCAACCATTCTCCCCGGTCTTTTCCCCATGATGAAATAAAGATTTCTTACATTATTGGTTTACTAACAGGCAAGGCTTTACAGTGGGCTGAAGCCTGTTTCTCCGATTGCAGAGATTTTGGTTGCTCTTGAGGATTTTGTTAAAGTATTTATACAGACTTTTTCTTCTGTAGAAGATAAATCAAGTATTGGCCGACAGTTGAGAGCTTTAAAGCAACGAAATAGGCCACTCAGTGAGTTTTCCATTGAATTTCGTACCCTAGCTGTTGCTTCTGGCTGGAATAACGATGCATTAAAGACTACCTTTCTTCACGCTTTAGATGATGCCCTTAGGGATGAATTAACCTTGGTGGATGAACCTCCCACATTAGATGAAGTAATAGCTTTGGCAACTAGAGTTGACAATAGATTAAGAGAAAGAAGAAGAGCCAGAGCCTTGAGATATAGACCGTTAGGGACAAAAAGTTTCTCACCCTGTGTTAGGACACCTACTCAACAATCCACTTCTGATCCTGAGCTTATGTTGTTGGGACGAACCCGTCTCTTGTTTCAGTTGTGAGCAGATAGCTTCTGAGTAAGTAGCTCAGGCAGGGATTGAGGTAGAGTCCCTCACTTCACCATGTTCCGTCTTAGCCTTAGACGGGAGAAGACTGCAGAGAATAACTCAACGCACCAAGCCACTAGAACTTTTGCTTTCAGGAAATCATAGGGAAATGATATCCTTTTTGTGTTGCCAGTATCCCAAAGTGCCATCATACTAGAGTTTCCCTGGTTACAGGAACATAATCCTCATTTGGATTGGTCCAAGTGATCCTGAGGATCGTTCTTGGGTGCCCCGTTCATTTATTTGTGACTCTTCTCTGATTGATGATTATCGTGCCTTCCACTTCTTCTGGGCCGCCAGGCGGCTGCCGTTAAGGGGGGGTGATCTCGGGGTTTTGGTCTGTGTATGTGTATTTGCTTTCCAACATTGTGTTCAGTTTCCCAGATGGTGCTGGAGCTCTCAGGTGCACTGGTGAACAGGTGCGCCTTGATATGCTGATTGCTTGGAGGAGGATTTAAGCAGGAGGCTGCCAGCACTTTGCTGCGAGAGTGTTTGCCTACAGTGGTTATTGAACCTGACCTTTTGGATTACTGCTTCCGAAGACTCTGTGGCTAAAGGGTACCTACTAGACTTCGCTTCCTGGATTATCGCCTTCGACTGGATTTCGTTCTGGCTGGCAGCCATCCTGATTCCTTTGTCTCTCAGCATCTGGACATTAAGCGTATCCTGTCCACCCTCCCACGTAAGCCATCTCAATTTGGATTACCTCACGGTTTTTGCTCCACCTCAGAACAGCACCAGGAGGAAACATCAAGACGAACACTTCTTTTATGGACTTAAACCCCGAATCCCTCAACCTCTAGCAACCTGACTACTTCAAACGAGTAAGCTGTTTACTACCCCAGTTTAGATTTATAATCATTAGCTTTCGTTAAATTGCAGTCCCATGTCTCAACAGTTCTCTTCCCTTTCCTTCCATACAGTTGGAGATTTACCGTGTCTCGTTCCTGATGATTAGTTTCACAATAAACATCATTTTACTGATTCTCGTTCTCTGGAGTGTCCTTCTGTATGTGGGTCAGAGCTGTTTTGAACAAAATGACAAATTCAGAAAATACTGTAATTATCTGACCACTTGAGGGTACTTACAGACTTAGAAGACTGTTAGGTATGACATAATGATAATCATTAAATGGAGACACAGCAAAATAATGTAATCCTGTTCCATTCTTAAATTATGCAACCCTCAGCCCAAAAACACCTGCAATTGATGTAATGGGGGTTGTATTAGAAATGACATACTTTAAATATGTCATGGGACTTTGTTTCAGAAAATGCATCTAATTTCTTCATGTTTGGACCTATGTGAAAGCATTTTTTTTTTTTCTCGATATGGCAACATACAAGACAAAATAAACAGTTTTACAGCAACTTTAGCCTTTTTTTTCATCAGACAAAGTGAAAAGTTAGGTGATTGATTTTCACTGCTTACTGACATAACGGTAGTTATTTCATTTTCTCTCTGCCTCAAATACTGCAATGAATTCCCTTCAATTATAAGGTCCTTATATACCGCTTTCTAATTGTGACAAGGTATGATAATCATGTCCTGGCAGCAACAAACAGCTTTAGATGTTATTTGCAAGTAAAAAAGTTGTCAGAAAAATTTATTTTTTTTGTCATTCAAATGTGTATTTGGTAATGTGCTTCAGATGTTTGTCCTGCTGTATAACCAAACTGCTCTTGAATTTCAAGTCACAAACTGATCACTGGAAAATTTCATTCAGGATTTTCTAGTTGAGAGCAGAATTCCTGTTTCCAATGATGGTAAGTCATCCAAAGATCATCACACTACCACTCGCATGTTTGACCATATGATGCTTTACTAAAATGCTGATAGTTTTCTTCTTAAAGTAACATGATAGGCCCCTTGTGCAAGGCTCTACTTTGATCTCGTCAGTCCATAGAATATTTTCTCCAATTTTGGCCTGCAAAGATAGACTTGCTGTGTCCGCCCTCTCAACACAAATCAAATGTTTCCCTTCATGCCTTGAATGATATTGCATTCTCTTAAATTTTGCCAGTGGACTGACTTAATTAAAACTGTGTGAGACAAAAAGAACCTCTTACAAGTCATAGTGGGCTTATTCTATGAGCAATACCTATCCTACAGGGGTCTGTACAAGATGCAACAGAACACAGGAAAACCTGGAGTACATTTGCCATTCAACATCTAGAACAGTTTCCCAGAGTTGCTGATATTTGATTAACAAACAAGGTGTAAAAGACTAAAAAGGCAACCATAGTCAATACCACTCATCCAGTTTTTCCATTTGATTATCAAGAAATACTTAATGTGCAATATCAAGGCCAAAAATGAAAAATATTCTCTGCATTCTTGAGTTTTCTGCACAGTTCCTACAAGCTCCACCAGGAGCCACTGCAGTTCTTTCTGTACCATATAAAAGAGAGACAGAATAAAGGAAAACAGTGTGTTGTGAGGTGGTGGGGGGAATCCAGGGAGGTAAAAAGAACTCAATGCATTAGATCAGCCACCCCACTGGTTTTGTATACCGACAGCTGTGCTCTATAACCCACTTGACAAAATTAAAAGTCCAAACATATAAACAAACAGACAATCTGCATCCCGGCTTGTAGAGACTCCGTCATTGAGCCCGTTTCCTTCCTCTCGTCCTTTTCTGTAGCTTGTGAACTGCAGAGGAGACAAGAGCGTTAGGAGCATAATTTAGGGTTTCTTATGAGATCACAAAATTTGACCTACTTTAGCGCAGCCCTGACTGAACGACTCAATATTCTAATAACATTTCAGATGATGCTCCTTCATAAATCTTGAATAGCGATTCATGAATGCAGAAAGATGCCTTGCCTAAACTGGATGTGCTCAGCTTGTGGGGCCTCAAACATGGCTATGCCATTGTTTGCTGACAGAAAGACAGAAAAAGAAAGCAAGCCAGAGAGAAATGACTGATGACAGACCCACAATGTTCAGCAGTACATCTCTCACTACAATGCCATATAGCACTCCTCCTGCAAGCTAAGGCATCCATCCATCTGTCCTTTCGCTCTCCAGTCCTTTGTGTTTGTTTAGTTTGTTTGTTCTGACATGTTAATGGGACAGCTGATGGACTGGCTGTCCAATGCATCCAGAGGGGCAGACGCTGTTGGGTTTATTTTATTCTGACAAGAAGGGGGAAGGTCAAAACATACATAGCTCACCTACTTTCCCCTGCCTTTTCTTTTTGTTGTGGCACTCAAAAATTTAAATACTAATATATAATCTATGTTCATTTAGCTCCGACACTGAGGAAAAACTAATTGCAGCTAAGCATGGCATATAAAAGGGGAAGTTCGAAGGGGGAAGTTTGGAAAAAGAAGTTATTTGATATTGCAGTCCATAGACACCAACAGCTATTAGTAACAGGGCAAATAAAAAGTAAAAACTGCAGTATACAAGAGGTGGGAAATATGTATAAAAAAATAGATGTATTTTTCCTACACTGAACATTTTCAATAACTATGTTGTGATTATGAATATGAATATTGTTTAATATTAAAACCTTAATATTTTATTAAATACTATTTCAGTCTGTTAAGGGTTTTCCTGGAATACCAGCCCAATAAGGCAGTGGTATTAGGACAACATTGAAAGGGATGAGTCAAGCTCTGGCATTATTGAACAGCAAAACTCAGTACACACACGGAATTAATTCACACAATTTCTTAAAATACAAGAATTTATTAACAAAAATAAGTCAACTCAAAGTCAGACATGTTTCAATCAAACTCTGCACTATGCTAAAACAAACCAACCAAGAAAGACTAATGGGCTTTGTACAATATAAACAAGTTGATCAAAGATGGTTGAAAACCATGACCAAAAGAGTGATGCAATATTACCATGCAATATTTATGTTTGAGAACCAAGGATTATCTTGAAGAACCTGAAATTAAAGTTAAGTTAGTCTTGGAACTAATTTAGGCAATAATTGGTATAACTTTAAACAACCATTCACAATGCAAGATCAGATAAAACATGTCAATAAAATAATATTTTAAAGAATGATTTGCCGAATAAAACCAACCTTGTGGATGACTAATTCTCAATGGTGTTTAATTAGCTGCCTTTATTTATTAACACTAGAACTCCCAGAATTCCAACACTACTAGAACTCCCAAGCCCGTCAATTTGACGGCGAGCATTTTGGATGCGAGGCCGGTGGTGACGTCATCGCATTAACGCTATAAAATACATAATAGGTTTTGATCAAAATATATAGTATATATGTATATATAGTACTATATTATATATAGTACTGAAAAATAATACAGAGTAGCTGGTACATAAAAAAAAAAAAAGCTTTACTAATCTGACCAAAAGCTGGACAGCTCCATGTTACGCCCCCCTTTCACTTCGCGGACATAAACTAGCGCTAAAAATGTATTCAGCTCATTCACACTCATGTTCGAGGAGGAATCATCTCCTAAAACTCTGCGGGCCTCAGCCAAACTGCAGCCGTGAATGTGGATAAGCATTTCGGCATCCACCACGCAGAGGAACGCGGTCTGGGCATCTTGGATCTGGCGCTCTGTCAATGCGTTCTGGCTCTGACGCCTCCCTCTACTTTCTTCCTCCCCTACCACTGTCCACACAGTGCCATCCTTTCCTATCTACTCCTCCTTCCCAGGTGTGCGCTCGTCTTGCGATGAAAACGCTGTAAAACGCAGAATAGGTTGTTGTTACTGGGCTACTATATCTATGACTCTGAACACCTCCAAGTCAAAGGAACTCATCGTTGACTTTCGGAGGTGTAAACAGGACACACAGCCCATCATCATCAATGGGGACAGGGTGGAGATGGTGCCAGTCTTCAGGTTCTTGGGCACCCACATCAGCGAGGATCTGACGTGGACTTCTAACTCCACGGCGATCCTGAAGAAGGCACAGCAGAGACTGTACTTCCTGAGGACTCTCAGGAAGAACAACCTACAACCAGAGCTGCTGCTGTCCTTCTACCGCTGCACGGTGGAGTCGGTGCTGAGCTGCGGCATCTCACTGTGGTTCTCCAGCTGCACTGCAGCAGAGAAGAAGCAGGTCCAAGGAGTCATCAACACCGCCCAGAGACTGACTGGCTGCCCTCTCCCCTCCCTGGAGGAGATTTACTCCACCCGCTGCCTCAGGAGAGCCCGCAGCATCATCAGGGACCCCTCACACCCTGGTCACCATCTTTTTGAACGCTCCCCTCTGGGAGGCGTTTTCAGGGCAATAAGGACAAAAACAAACAGACTGAAAAACAGCTTCTTTCCTAGAGCTGTTGTTGCCCTGAACGCCTCATGTACTCATGTACATTGTTAAATGACAAACACTAAATACATTCCGTGCAATTTTTCCTTTTGCATTATGCTACCTCACGTGCAATAATCTGTAAATATTCTGTATATATATATATATATCTGTTTCCACCGGCACAGCCCTTTTTTAAACTTTTGTTTGTATTTATTTTCTTAAATTTGCACTACTTGCCTGCATTGTTTTGTTCTGGTTTTTTTGGAAATTTCGTTGCACCCATGTGGAGCAATGACAAATAAAGAATTCTGATTCTGATTCTATGGCCTAATTTATTGTTTATTGCTTTGTTTATTATCAGTACCATGATTTGTATTTTCTCTCCTGCCAGGGAGCTGGATTGCTGGGTTTATAGCTGGCAAGGCGTATACTCAGCCGCGGAAAGAAAATATCAATGTAAATAATAGGGCCGTCAAAATAGCGGCTGTGGTAGTTAGAAGTAGAAATAATTAGATCTTTTATTTGCCTTGTTATTTTTTTTTTAAAAGAGACATAGGAATACAAAAGACACAGGTTTAGAAAAAGTCAGGATGCCCGGAAGATATGAGTTTTAATAAACCAGAGTTATGGCATGTCAAACTTTCAAAACCGTCAAATTGACAGGTCTGGGAGTTCTAGTGTTAAAATAACATTTAAAAAAATATTAAGGAAAGAGTAAAATAATATTTAAGGAAATATTATTTTGAACAAGAACCAAATCTTTGAGAAATGGGGCTTAATGGTGTTTAATTAGTTATCAAGTTTAGTAAAATAATACTTAGGGAAATATTATTTCCTAGATTGAAAACTCAAAAACTTTTTGGGTAAATGATCTTTAGTAGGCAAGCACGTGTTCTTAGCTGTTAGCGGTTGGGGCAAACAAAAGAAACTTGTAGCTTATCATCAGAATCAAACATACCATTAAAATACCACTAATAAAAGGGTTAAAATGCATCTTTTGTGTTTAAAATCACTCTTTAAATAAATTTTGTCTTAAATTTAAAAAAAATCACAGAACACATAAACTGAGCATGTGTGCTGACCGCTAATCTGCTAGCACTAAGGTGTCTGAGATTTCAACACAAACAAAACTAAACGTCATAAAATGAAAAATGTTTAGATTATTTCATTCTAATTTACTTCTCTCTGCCCAAAACACTACCTCTTATGTGAAACGTGCTGAGGATAAATTGTCCGGGGCGACGAAGTTGAGGAAAGGATCCACAGTGAACAAAGGGTTAACTTGCAGCTAACCTCCATAGCTCTGGGGTGGGGCGGCTCGTGCTGTCGGGCCGGCCAAACTGTACGTTACTGCTGTAGCCATGGTGATGCAGTCCAGTTGTCCTTCCTTCAGACCGGGAAACACTGCTCCACTCAGCGTTGTAGAGAGGGTCTCTGCTGGGAACTCTCTGGAACACAGTTTGCTTCTGTAGACCTCGGAGAGAAAAGTCAAGCTACGCTTGTACCTTAATTACCCCTGTTCATGAATGAATTCAGTTCAATTCAATTCAGTTTATTTATATAGCATCAATTCACAACACATGTCGTCTCAAGGCACTTCACAAAAGTCAGGGACATACATTCCAATTAATCCTAACCGTTGAACAGCGCAGTCAGATTCAGTTATTTATTCAAATTGGATAAAAAGTTTTTCTGTCTAAGGAAACCCAGCAGATTGCATCCAGTCAGTGACCTGCAGCATTCCCTCCTCCCGGATGAGGATGTAGAGACAGTGGACAGTCACTGGCGTTGACTTTGCAGCAATCCCTCATACTGAGCATGCATGTAGCGACAGTGGAGAGGAAAAACTCCCTTTTAACAGGAGGAAACCTCCAGCAGAACCAGGCTCAGCGTGAGCAGCCATCTGCCACGACCGACTGGGGGTTAGAGAGAACAGAGCAGAGACACAAAGAGAACAAAGAAGCACTGATCCAGGAGTCATTTCTATGGGAAAGAAAAATAAATGTTAATGGATGTAGCTCCTTTAGTCGTTTCACCTAGAAAGAAAGAACATATAAACTCTGAGCTCCGTCCAGTTCTCTGCTTTTGCAACAGACAGACCTCTTCCACGCAGGCCAACCTGCGTGGAAGAGGTCTGTCTGTTGCAAAAGCAGGGTTTTTATTCGAACAGTGACATCACGGGAAGTCCGCTGTTACTCTTGTTCCTGGCTGTGCTGGAAGTAAGCTAATGCAATTTATTTTGAAAGTTCCAGAAAAGTTCTTACTGGCCTTTCATGTTGTAACCCATGGCTGGGGTCCCAACATTATCATGATAAAATAAACATCAATCTTGAAGTAATGAAATCTGCTTTTCAAAAATTACCATAAACTAAACACAAAATACCATTAAACATTGTGGGACATTACTGTTTACAAGTAAACAAGCAAAAAGTACAGTTTCTAAAATTAACTAGCAATATCGTGTAAGCTTTGTTGTGTTACCACACTTCGGCAGGAACTGTAAAGCCTGAATGGCAACATGTTTTTCTGTTTTATCAGATTTTAAAGTCAACCATTATCAATGTTTGTTCCTCCTCAATAAAATGTTGTGATCATGTCATTGCACAACATTAAGTGAAACAATTACCCTTTTTACCAGAAATATTTCACACTTCCTCACTATTGACAATCACAGCTGCCTCGATGGTCTGGCTATTGTCTCTGAGCATTAGGCTATTCTTTGACCCAAAGCTAATATTCTATAATATCCTTTTTAAAATCTGTGTTAAGACATTTTTTGGAGAACACCGATGTTGAGAGAAGAAGTATGCACTTCTTAGTACAACAACATTCACCCATTGTACTTGTGCAGTTGGGTCCTTGGGAAAAGTGTGGGTGCACACTCTATCCATCACTTGCTGAAAAGCAGAAACACATCCCTTCAGCATGAGCTTTTTAGAACAGGCTTTTTTAACAGCACAGCAATACAGTGTCAGTAGAACTACAGGGCTATGCGCTCTTGTGGTCCCAGCTTCTAGGGAGAAATGTTTTCTGTCATTTGGTCAAATAATTATGATTTTTGAAGAGTAATCTATGTAAAATGCACCTTCCTCTACTATCTATGCGTTCCCTGAGTGCTCTGTAATGTAACTGTGCCACTTCAGAACATTTTATGTTAGGTCTAAAAGAGTATTATCTATAGGTTCAGTCCTGTAAATATTAAATTTACCTAACCAGCTCTTTCACTGTGCTGAATATGAATGTGTGTTCCAAGGTTCATGAGATGACGGATGGTTTGAAACTATTCTATTGACCAGAAAGAGAAGACCCAAACGACGCAACATCTGTCCACTCACACTGTGCTGAAGAATGCATATGCGCCCAAATGTTGTGCTGAAACAGCCACAAGCATGGTTGTGATTAAATATAAAAGAGATACATGTATGTTCACTGAGAAGCAGTCTTTCAGATATTACAGGAAATTTACTATAATTTCTTTTTAAAATCATTTTGAAACAGTATTTAATAAATTAAAAAGAAGAATCAGATAAGTGGCAACCCAAGACCTACCATTATTTGCTGAGGAACAATTGCATGGGAACAAAGAACAAAAATACTGATGATCAAGTTTCAATGCATTTCGGAAAAGAATGGAATTATTTTTCATCAATTTCTAAATCTAGATGAGTATGGAAACAAATTTCAGCTTTTCTGACGTTGTCTCCTTCCTGCAATTTCAAAAGGACACAATTTCATGATCAGTATTTTTGGTTTTTGACTTTCTGACTGAGCACTCACTCAAAAAAGGTATATTTCACAATTTTTCCAGAAAATTCAAATTCAGATTTAACTGGTTTAACAGATTTAGCCTTTGCTTCTTAGAGCAAAGGTCCAAAACTGTTCCTAAAACTGTTATTTTTCACCACAAAACCCAGGATGGTTTAGAGGTGAAAGGCTGCTTTCAGAATAGCTTGAAATTTCACTGCATGGTACTCAATTTTTTAGCACTCATGTTTGTTCACAAATCAATCACAAGATTGGATCTACAGCTATGTCTGTAACCAATAAAATGAATTTCGTTTCGGGATCTCAAATGAAAAACAAACTGTTTTTATTATATTCATTAACTTTTGGTTTTAGACTGTTTAAAACTAGACAACATGTTGCAACGTCCTAAACTCTGATAATGTCTTCAAATTGACCTACTGGATCATCAACTAATTTATACCCAAGAAATAGCCCCAAAATAAGTTAATAATTTTCTCCTTTATCAGATAATTAGATTTTATAACATTGAAGTCACTCTAAATTAGATATAGGTGTTTGTGCCCAGTATCTGTATCAAGAAAACCATATTAAAATTGGCAAATATATTTTTAAAGAGCTATTTTTCTCATATAAATGTCACCTTGTTTATCATGAAATTCAACAGAAAAAGATTCTCAGATTATGTAACTAACCAATGAAAATGTGATCTGACCAGACCATTTGCAACAGATATATTAAGGTTTTCAGCTCTCAATCACGGAGAGGAAACACAAGTTTGGTAGCAGTAGCCGAAGTGTTCTCCAAATCCCAATCAAGAGGGAGAGCGAAATAAAGTGAAAAAAAAAAATAGAGGAGAAGAGAAAGAAAGAATTAAACTAGTTGTTTGGTGCCAATTCCTAACAATCTGTCTCAATTTATTTACTCTCTATCCAACCCTTTAAAGCTGAAGGCTCTTCAACACTCTTAATCAACCTCTCTCCCCAGAAGGGTCTGTAGCATCTTCGTTTGTCTACGTAATTGACTCTTCTTGTTCAAGAGGCAATAAAAGTTTATGACTATTAAGCATAACATCAAGGAGACCTTTTTTCTTAAACCAAACTATTAACAAGGGGAAGGCACATAGCAAACTGCTAATTAATTACTTACACTAGGGAAGACTAATTGCCAATTGTTGGTGTTATTAGCTGATTAGTGGCTGGATTTGACAGCCTGAAAGGCTGTGAGGAGACAGAAGAGATGATGGGTAATCTGTTGTTGCTTTGAGATGCTGAAATTATGTGATCCTTTTTTTAAACATACGCTCCTGTCTCGCGTTGAGGATAAACAGACATTGATTCTGTCTAACACCCAAATGCTGTTTGTTAAATGAGCAGTGGTGAGCCGAAAAAAATAAAAAAGTGAGTAATTTCTGCTGACGCAAAAGTCATGTTCATTTTTGCTTCTGTATAATGCTGTAGGTGAGAAATACAGTATAACAACTGACATTTACTTAAGTCTGTCCAATGTTTCCTCACCTAGCAAAACTTCGAGAACATCAATCTCTGACACAGTTACATCTAATGTAGGTGACACCTTTGGGTGAGATTTTAGGACCCAACAATAGCTGTTCCTTTCTCCTCTGAATAATTGGGTGTATTTTTAGGAATTGGCTTGGAACTGATATGGGAGACAGAGGCGCTGCTCAGTGATCCATCCAGTGGTGCCAACCTTGGTGGCCACAGTGACAAATTTAGACATAAGGCGTTCTTCTTGCACCAAATTAGATCAAGCCAATGGGCCATGAAAAACTTGTCTTTGTGTCCCTGGGAAGAAGATAAACCTACACTGCAAAGGAAATTAATTTCCAATGTTAGAACTCTGAACTCTACCAAATTATACAGTTGGAACAGTATTATTCGTGTTGGAAAATAACTCGTCAGGCCATCATGCATGCTTTTGGACCCAGAGACAACTAAATAGCTTTTTGGCTGGTTGGTACCAGTGCTAACTATCATTCCAGAGTACAGGTCTCTATAAATTTGTTACAGAATTGAATCAAAGTAAGTCATAGTGCAAGTTGTTGAATAAAGTGTAACAGCTGAATTGATAATGAAACATCAAATACGTGCCCATTGGTAGTTCTAAGATGCTTAAAACCTTGTGTAGTAGAAATTTTGTTTTAAATTCAACACTAGAACACAAATTTTAACATTTGTTAAATTTAGAACAAAATTAATATTCTCCAATCCAATCCAATCCAACTTTATTTATAAAGCACTTTTGCACCACAGCAGACCAAAGTGCTGTACAGAAACTAGATTCCAACACACTTCATAATTGAAACAAAAACACCGCTAATTCAAACAAAACACAACACCTTACGCAGTGTCAAAAAGCCAAAGAAAACAAGTATGTTTTATGACGCATTTTAAAAACAGACAGTGAATGGGACTGTCTGAGTTGGAGGGACAGCTCGTTCCAAAGTTTAGAAGTTGCTGCAGCAAAAGATCGATCTCCCTTGAGTTTAAGTCTGGTCTTAGGGACCCTCAGGAGCAGTTGATCAGCTGATCTAAGGGAGCAGGAGGGATTATAGGGATGCAGCAGATCAGCCAGGTAAGGTGGGGCAAGGCCATTCAAAGATTTAAAAACAAAAGTATTTTAAAATGGATCCTAAAAGGCACAGGCAGCCAGTGGAGTGAAGATAAGATGGGAGAAATTAGCTCATATTTACGTGTGCCAGTTAAAAGCCTCGCTGCAGCATGTTGGACCCTTTGCAGTTGGGCAATGGAGGACCCACTAACCCCCAGATAAAGTGCATTACAGTAATCTGTGGAGGCATAAAGCTCTGTTTCTACTAGATCAAAATGTGTTATTGTCTTTACCATAATAAAATGAACTATGTGATAAGTGCACTCTGAGAGACATGCAAGCCTTCTCGTAATAGATTACACCAAGGGAAAAGTTTTTGGTTCGAGAAACAATTAATGAGTCCAACTGGGAAAGTGTTGATATTCTGACTCTGCCAGGTCAAATTGACCTGGCAGCTGAGGGTCTGCATCCAGATAAGCGATGAAATTGTTATGGTGAAGTGTCACGTACGCCTAATGTGATGTTTTCCAGACGCTGGCTGAATGTCAATTCCCGGAACAGTAGAGGAAAAAGCAATGTTGTGGATGCCAGATGTATTACGTAAATTAATGATTTCAATTGGTCAAAGGACCCAATAGACACCAATGTTGACTATCTGTATAAAAACCGCCCTGTAGGAACTGAGGGCAGGGCGACTTCTGAGAATTACTGTGAAGATGTTTTGTGCGCTTGTTGAAGAATAAAAGTTCCCTCCCGTGAGGGGTGTTTGAGAGAGAATATTTCTGAGTTCTGTTTGATTGTTTTAACTCCGTGATCAGAGCGCCCACTCCTAAAAATCCAGCCAGGTGGTAATAAAGGTATGGATCACTGTCTCAAAATGTCTTTTTGGAATAAAGTATTTTATTTTGGATATTTGCCTCAAATGATTAAAACTCCTTTTAACAACTGACCTGATGTGGTTGTCTAATTTGAGATCAGGATCTACTTCATCTCCCAAATTCCTCACTAACAATTTATTGTACTGAGTCAAGGAACCTAGATTTACAGGGGAGTGCCCCGCAGTACCTCCAAAAACCATAACCTCAGTCTTGGTTTCATTAAAACTCAAAAAATTCATTGCAATCCAGGCCTTCAGGTCCTCAAGACACCTAAGAAGTGAGTCTATCGCAAACGAATTTGACTTTTTAAGCGGGACATAGATGTGGCTGTCATCTGCGTAAAAATGAAATGAGATACCGTGCTTTCTGAGAATAGAACCAAGTAAGAGCAAATAGAGAGAAAACAAAAGCGGGCCTAAAATTGAGCCTTGAGGGACTCCACAAAAAAGAGGAGAAGAGGAGGACACTAACCCCTTAAGACTAACACGGAATGTTGGGTTGGACAGATAGGATCTGAACCAATTTAAGGCAACATCCTTGATTCCCACCCACTGGTCCAAACGAGATAACAGAATGTCATGGTCTACAGTGTCAAAAGCAGCTGTTAGGTCCAAAAGCACAAGGATGACACAATCACCAGAGTCAGTTGCTAAAAGAATATCTTAAACACTTTTAAAAGAGCTGATTCAGTGCTGTGGAAAGTTTTTAAAACCAGATTGGAAAACCTCGAGGTATTTATGCTCTTCAAAAAACTAAGTAATTGACTTACACAATTTTCAAGGACTTTGGGGAAATAAAAAAAAGCTTGAAATTTGGGCCCTAAATTAAATAAATTAGTGGTGTTGCCAGGTTTTTTTAATAAGAGGTTAACCACTGCATGTTTAAAATATCAGGAAAACCCCAACCCAAGGACAGACTACTATAATAAGTTCAAGACAAAAAATTGTCTATGGTGGGTGTGGAAATATAAAGGCCTTATTATTATAGTGTGGAAAATAACTGCCTTATTTAGTAGTTAAAGTAAGATATTTTGGGACTTTGTCTTTTAGACTGATTATTATTAGGAGTTTTGTTATGCTTTTGAGAGTTAGAAAAATCCTTTTAACAGTAGTTTAGTGTGATCACATAGTTTTTTTATTCAAGGTTAAAGCTTGCAGGTGTCCCTGTCTGTATCATGAGAAGCGGGTGTGTTGGGGAGGCATGGTACTCATCTTAGGGATAACCGAAACCCGATAATCCCTAAAAATTCCTGAAGTCGTGTGGGGAAAAATTTTAATTAAATGATGAAATGTATCTCTGTTCCTTGATGCTGTTGCTGGGGAGACATCCACAGACAGAATGTTTTGGTTATGTGTACTGCATGCAGCGTGGGGTAAAATTTTAATGAAAACAGCCCCAGTGAGACAACACCCCACGGGTTTTCCAAGGATAGGCAGTGTAATTTTGTGACTACCCCTCTCTGAATTCAGATTGCTTTTAATAAACTTGTGGAAACTACATTGATCTCTGACTGAGGATTCCTTTTGGGGGGGTGCCAAATAAAACGAGTCGATGAGAGCTGAGGAGTAATGTAAGGATTTTAACAAACGGCCAGTAAATTTTTCTATCTCGACAGTTTGGGGTGTCGTGACCCGGGAAATTTGGCACTAACTAAGGATAATTAATTGAACTATAAGGGGGATGTCGACACCACAGGGTTCGCCCCAAAAACAAAAGGTAAGGGGAGATCCCATATTTATTTCCCTTTTGCCTGCAAAATTGAAGGTGGTGTTGTGGAATAGATATTTTTTTTCTTTTAAAATTTTACAGTCTTGATCAGTTTTGGGTAAAAATATTTGTTTGTTTAAATAGTGTATTATGGTAAAGAAATGATATATTGAGTAAAACTATTTTTTTTGATTGACACAAGATAAATTTTTTAGCCAAGATTTTGGGAAATTGGGGGTTTTTTTTCAGATAAAATTTTAGCCAAGAATTTTGAATGGTGAGGCTTTAAAATACTTTTTGGGCGAGATTTTACTTGAAAGGGTGAGACTATGAAAAGTACATAAGTTCCGGATTTGGCAATCCAAAACCCCGTCCTGACGGGGGTTTTGTGCGCATTTAAAACCCGTTTGCCCTAAAAACCGTCAAAAGAACCCAAAACCTGTTAGAGATATTTATCAAATAGCCCTTTTTAAAAAGGAACGACACATGAAGTCTCTGTTAATCTTGCAGGAGGATGGTAGCCCACTCTGCGGTTTAAAACTACAAAGGGGCAGGCCTCTTGACTTCTTTTTTTATGGCAGACACAGACAGTTTTCTTGGAACGAGGGTGTGGGTTTTGGTTACAGAATTTTGAGTGGGGTGTGATCCGAGAGGTGGGGGGTAACAGCTGTTTTTCGAAAGATACAGACAATTTGGGTTTTACAGAAGTATGCATTTTTTAACAGGAAAAACGGGAAAACAGAAAAGGGGACATGGCCTCGCACAGTCCTGCCTGCTAAGTTTTCACATAAAGGTCAGTTTAATACATAGCTTGCATGAGTGATAAAGACAAGATAAAATCATAAGTTTTTCCCATTCCCCCAACAGTCCCCCTTTTTTTTATCACGAATTAGACATAAACCAAAAGGCATTTTATTGAGGGGAAAACCCCCAAAAAACGTTAAAACATGATTTATATTTGGGGGAAAAAATACTCACACGGCCCCCTCGTCCATGGGGCCCCCAAAATTAAAAAAAAAAAAAAAAGGCAAAAGTGAACAACTTTAAAACATAATTTTTAAAAAAAAGTAATAAAAAAAAGTAAAAAAAAATTGGCCCGGGTTTTATGTCACACATGCACTTTTTTCTCCCCACCCACTTGGACAGCAACTTCTTTTGTTTTTCCTGCTACAAGATCATTTTATGAAGTACGAGTTACACTCAGAAAATTTTTACCTTTCATATCAGCATGTATTTACATCAATTTCATAACAGTCAAAACGGGCCCTTTTTTTGAGGCTCAGTAAAAGTAATTTTTTTCCGCACCTTCTGTATCTTGGTCCTGTAAGGATTTTAAATTTGAATTAAAGGGGCATATGTAACAGTAATGGATTTTTTTTACTATTCGTTTATCATACTTTTGCAAAAGGGAATGACACAAATTGATAAAACACATAAGATGATCAAAAAAGGCTATAATTGCTACAAAGAACATCTTATCTGTATTTTGACCGTCTTCTACTATTATAGAATTATTTAGAAACAGTCCGAATCGATAACTTAGGGTTTCTACTCGCAGCATTAGTTTGCCTACTCCAAGCCATGGAAGGAGAGACAATGTTGTCCCTTTTCATCCTTTTTGGCCAGAGCTTGAATTTTTTTTCAGGGATGTTTTTTTCCCCCGGGGTAGGGTCATGTGGTTTTTTTTATCTAGTGATTTTTATGCCTTTTAGTGGAAAAGAAGATGATTTTAATGCTTTACTTATTACCACAGTGTGATGGGGATGTAAATACCGGGCACAAACACCATACCAATTAGGGGGGAGTAAAAAATAAGCATTAATTTCCACATAGCCGGGGCTACTCCCTCTATCCAATAGGTAACCATTGTGAGTCTCTTTGCCCCGTATAACTCCTATAATATAACAGTGTGTAGAAATATTAAAGGGGGTTGCCATTTTTTTGTGTCACAGGGTGCAGTTATATGGACAAAATGCATATTGTAATGTGTGATTACAAAGGTATATCTTTCATTTTTTTTTATTCACTTGGGTACAGTTTCCCTGATGGTTAGATTTTGGGGCCGGGAATGATAAAATTTGTGCGTTTATTAAAACCCCCACATTCATACTGAAAAGGGCACAGGCTGTTTCCGTGAAATTCATTTTCCTTACATAAACTGTGGGCCCTTGGGATTGTATTGGGCATTATAGAAAACACATAACAGTCCTTTTTTTTATTCTGTGATTTAGCAGTGTCTTTGACATATCTTTAAACCCATTTTTGTAGGAAACCCCGGTGTCCTCTGTCTCCTTTTTTAAAAGGGGGCCCTGAAGGGTGACCACCCTGGTGTCCACCCTTTTTTTGGTTGGGGTTTGGGTTTTGCATCCTTGGGGAAATTCTGTCTGTAGCAAAAGAGAAAGGCCTACTGCCCAACATGAGGCTCAGGCAAATAAGTAGCTTGCAGATAGCCATAATTAAAATTGGGGCGAAGATCAGTTTTTTTTTTCTTCACCGGTTTTGAGACGCTGGGCCCCCTAGGGGGTCACCAGCTTTTTGTAGCCGGGGTTTCCCTTTTGCTACCCCCGGGGTTTTGGTTTTGGCTCCTGCAAAGGTAATATTAGTTTCCAGTGGCTTTTTGTGAATCCGGAGGGGTTTTTCCCAGCGATCTTCAGCGCTGTAGGAGTTGTCAGGAGCACCTGGAAGGGCCCCTCCCAACGGGGAGTACTCCAGTTTTTTTTGGGGAGATTGTCTTTAAAATCAGGACCGGGGCCCGGGTTTCAGGTTATTCTGTGGGAAGAGGAGCAGAATTTTCATGGCAGGACAATGAAAAATTTGGGATTCTCTTTTTTTCCCAACTTTTTATTCATCCATTCTTCTAGTGATGTTTCTTTTTGGAGCTTTCTCCACCCATTCATTTCTGATGGTAAGGGGAAAAGGTCTTCCCAGCACAAATTTCAAACCGGGTAAGGCCAGTCTGATTAGGTGTTATTAATGGTTAGGTTTTAGGGCCAGCTTGCAGCTATGGTCGGGTTACCTATGGTCTCCCTGTTCCCCCAACGTTTTTCTTAAATTTCGGGTTTTTAATGGTTGTTCACAAAGTTTTTTCCCATTTTCTGACCTGATGATCTGTAGAATGCCATAGGTAGGGAAGAAGTATGCTACTAGATTTTTTTCTACTGTGAGCGCATTCAGTGTTTTGTTTGGGTATATTTCAACCCCATTTAGAAAAAAGCATCTATAACCACTAAACAGTATTTTTTCCTTTTGACCCCTTTAAAAGTTCAATAAATTTTCCATAGTCAAAAAAATTTATGGTGTAGAACTGGGTTTAACCCGGGGAAATTAAAAACCGGGTGTGTCTTCCCCTTTTTTGGGACACATTCCCGTGTGTCACTGTTGCTGCATTTTTGTAGAGTTTTTTTTTTTTTTTGGCAATATTGTTTATTTTCTAAATGATAGATATCGTTTTTTTTTTAACAGCTCCTCTTTTTAAGCCAATTTTTTATCTCTGTTGCTGCTGTAAGTGTGAGTCTTTTCAGCACGTCCGCATCTATAAATAACAAAATCTGATATGTTCAGTATGGGGGGGCGTTTAGATGCAGCCTTTCGCCGAAAATCCCCAAATTACTTTCCTCTTTTTAAAACAGTGTCAAAACTCTTTGCATTTTTACAGTGCTATTTTTGAAGGCAACTGTATGGCTGACGAAAGTGCTTTTTAAGAGATTAAAAGGTGTTAAATCGTCCCAGATGATGTTTTTAAATCCTCTTTTTCCCCCAGATCTTTGCGTGGGGATTTGAATTTTGAACAAAACATATTTTGACTGTCTGTAAATATGGTTAAGGCTTTTCCTTCATTTAATTCACAGGCCCCTTACAACTGCCTACATATGACTTGGGGTTTTTCTGTGGTTACTGGGCAAACCAACTCTATTTTTCCCAAATTTTTCCCAAAACTCATCTTTAGAAGCTGAATCATCCACAAAAATAATTGGTGAGTTTTGTAAAATAGTTTGAGAGCTTCAACTTTTTTTTTTTACATAATTGGTTCTCCATCTTCTGCTGCTGGTAGCAGAGTGCTTAAAATTTGAGGGGGCCCAAACATCTTTGTAAGGTTATTTTTGGCTGTGAAAGCAGAAGTAAAGCCAAAGCAATTTTGTCTTGCTGTTCCTGCAGGGGTTTTTAAAAGGCCTCTTTTTTTCTAAAATTCTTCTTTTTTCTTTTTTTATCAATTTTTTTTTATTGGGGAACTTTATTTTATTTTATTTTTTTTTATAAAGCAAGTCCCTTATTACATTTAAAAATGAGTTTTTTGGTAGTTGCTATTATTTTTAAATAATGCTTGAGTTTTTGGTCTTTTAAAAAAAAAAAAACTCACTCATTAAAAGGAACAAAAAAATAAAGGGGGGAAATATTATTTATAATCTTATTTTGGGTCTTACCCATTTTTATAGATACACCGTACAGTTTTCCAGTCAGCTTTTGAAATTAGTTCAAGAACAAAAATTTTGGGTTTCAAAACACTCAAATTTTCTCTATTCATTTCCGGGTAATTCTATTAAGGTTCATTTCATCTTGTATTAAATTTGAGTCTAATTCGACTTTTCTAAACCCCTGACTGGAAAAAATCTAAACATCAACAAACAACGTTAAAATCCTTTGTTTTACCATAAAGGAACTGACCTAATATTATTATGATTCAGACTTGCCCTCGTAGTCCTTTTTAAATTTTGGGCCCCACATATACCCTATTTTTTTACGTAACATGAAAAAAAAACATTTTTTTCCCACAAAAACAGACAGACAAAATACAGACATTTGGCCACAAAAAAGTCTAAATACCCTGTTTATCAGTATTGTCAATACAGGTAAAACCCCTTTGCTATCTTTTATATGATTTTTTTTTTTTTAGAAAAGATTCTAAAAACCTAATTGAGATAAAGTTTAAAACCATGATCATCAAAAATCAGACCTTTTTAAGCGCTTTTTAAGGTCCCTCAAAGATGCATTACAATGAAATCAGTCATTCCCTTTTCACAAAACTACTTACTTACTTTTCTGTAAGAGTAATTTTTTTCCCAAAAATTTTTGAACATAAATTTTGACTTCTATTATTTTTAAAATGCACATCGTTTCCCTCATAACCCCTTTTTTTTTTCCACTAGGTCTTAGGGGGGCCCACCTCAAAGGTGTTGTCTGTTGGGTGTTATGTTTTACCATAGTCAGGTCAGTGAGGTTAAATAATTCAGTCAAAAACTTTGGTCACTTTGGTCTGTGCACATAATGTTTCATAGATCCAGCCTATGATTAGTCAGCAAAGCTTCCACTTATAGGGGGGAAAATGTATTGTTAATGAATAACCCTGCATTTCCTATGAAAACACTGCAACCCACTGTTTCCCTTCTGGATGGAACATCACCTGTTTTGAAAAACTGTCATCATTGTTTGTTTCACATATTCAATCAGATCTTTATTTATACCAAAGGGGGAAGTTTTTTAATGTCATGTAGACTGACATATAATGTTATTTTGGGGAGGGCCTCAGATTAACTAAAAATAGTTTTGAGCTTCAATACAGGTTTAAATTTTTTGGGCTGCAGACTTTAGCCAAATTTTTTTTTTTTTTTTTTTTTTTTATACATAAAGAGCAAAAATTCAAAAAATTTCAAAAGGCAGATTGTGGCAAAACGTAGCCTGTGTCAAGATCGCTTTTAAAGAGCTGAAATTTAACTTCTCTCAAAAAGGAGAAAATCATTAATGCACCAACCTGAGCCAAATATGGAATTATTCCTCTAAGATGAATCTTTTTTCATTTTTTATGGTGTCGTTGGTAGTATAACACCGTAGAATGATTTTTAAAACAACTGTTTTCACCCAATACTTGGGTTACAAGATCTTTTACTCTCACATCATTTCTTTTAACAACATTCCGTTTCCCCCCTCCAGTCCCCCGTTCACTGGGTTTTCCGTTTGGACAGTGTCCATTTGTCCATATTGTCACCCCCTCTTTTGACATCCTTTATCACGTCCCTCTAAAAAACCACCTCTAAGTCTTTATAATTTTGGGCTATGTCAGTTAAAGGCCTTTTCTCTTTCTTTTTTTTTTATTTTTTTTTTCTGTTTTCCCCCGGTGCACGCAGGGACTGAGAGGTCCCCCCTTTTAAAAATTATAAATTTTAGCAAGGTTTTTTTTTGTCTTCCGGATCTTTTGAATGCATAATCCCCCAGTTTTAAGATGCCCCGTAATTTTAGGATTTCAGTGGTAATTAAGTTTTCCTGAAAAAATTCTTATTTTTGTGCCATTTTTTACGTATTTCTCTGGCCCCCTTCACAATAATTTTAAAAACTTTACATCTCCTTGTAATTTTTTCACTTGTTTTGTTCTTTCCCCATTTTTCCCCCCTTTTTTTTTATTTTAACTATGAAAATCCCCAATCAGAATGTCTCTGACATGAGGCACAAGAGGGGACACTGACACGCCCTTCTACTGTTGCTCTAGCTGCACAGCGGGGGTCAGTTTTTAAAGGGGGGAAACCCATCCACACTCCTATCCCGTCAGTACGTTATTCTGATTAGGCAAGAAAAAAAAGGACTAGGAGAATCCCTTTATCAATTTTTTTTAAAACCTTAGTCCTCCAATGACAGAAAAACCCCACACTAAACACATTCAGTTAGTACTTTGACTAGTCCACTTTCCCCCCAACAGTTGCTTACGGCCAAACCCAAACCTATTTTATGAGGCTCTTTCGTTAATTTAACACTTAATTTCATTCCATTACGGGGGAATGCTACCAACCAAATTATCCTGTTCCCTTTGGCCGGAACTACCCAGTCGTCTCTGGTCCCCTTACGGTGGGATCCTACCAAATGTAACAGTTCCCTTTATACCAGCGGAACAAAAATACCCCAATGCGGACCCCTTTTTTCCTGGCGGGGTCACTACCTACGACTGCTTTAAGTACTTATTACAACACAAAATTTCTCACCTCTGAGCTAACTTCAGTGACTCTTTCGGACCCCAAGAGTCACCCAGGCGTCGAGTGAAGCAAAAATCTTAACCCGGGCCTGATGCGAATTCACCCCACCGGGTCTTTTGACCACCGTCCTGAGGGGGGACCCCAGTAGCGCTTCCCCGACGTCAGGTGATCCCCGGTTTCCCCTTTGGGTCACTGTAAAAGTTAGATAAGTTAGATTACATATATCCGGGTTGAAGGACCCAATTAAATGGTTAGAGTATTTGTTTTAAAAACTCAAGCTCAGAAGGAACGACACATGAGTCTCTGTTAATTTTTTCAGCAAGATGGTACCCCACTCTGGCGGTGCAACTACAAAAGTGCAGGCCTCTTGACTTCTTTATTTATAGGCAGACACAGACAGTTCTTGGAACAGAGTGTGTGTGTGTTGGTTACAGACAGTTTGAGTGTGTGTGATACAGAGAGGTGGGGGTAACAGCTGTTTTCGAAAGATACAGACAATTGGTTTTACAGAAGTATGCATTTCTTAACAGGAGAAAACAGGAACAGAAAGTGACTTGGCCTCGCACAGTCTGCCTGCTAAGTTCACATAAAGGTCAGATATACATAGCTTGCATGAGTGATAAAGACAAGATAAATCATAAGTTTTCCCATCTCCAACAACACCCCAAGTGGGAGGACCTGCCTGTTATGAGCCCTTCTCTGACCGCATAGAGAGAGCTGCAGAGGCCCCAACACACCACTCTCCCCCGCATCACTCTACACCATGCGTGAACCCCCCGCATACAAGAGTACGCCAGACCCCCCTGGGGAATTTTAAAGAGAAATTAAGTGTTTTGAAAGTGTCCGGTGAAGACGGACTCACAACCTAGACAGAAAACCCAGCTGGAGGCACCCAGCTCTGGTGACCGGCAGACAGCGGGGACTCCTGTAAAGGTGGAGATATCCCTGAAAGGCAATTGGATCCCTGAGCCAGAAGTATCAGAGGAGGAAGAAAGTGTTGAGCAGACTAGTGTGGCTTCTGGCAGTGATTGGTTGAGTGAAGGAGCTGAAGTAGGGCCTGAGACAGAAACACAGGAAACGCTTAGACTTTTAAGAGGGGTCCATCCAGATTTCAATGTCCGTTATTGACCTCATCAGCTGGAATGACAAAATATGTCCCTTTTTTATTGAGAGATATACAGGCATTAGTGGATAAGTTGCCGCCTATTGCAGGATGTGGACGTGTCTGGTTACAGGAATTAGATACATTGACTAAAGGCATGACACTGGCCTTAGGTGACTTTAGAGCAATTTGGGGTGATCTGTGCGTCCCTGAGTTGCTAGGGAGATAATGACCCTGATGACACACCCCTGACACGGGTAATGACAGCCCTAGGGAAGGCCATAAGAAATCAGTATCCGCCCACTGCCCCCGTTGCAGTCCCTCAATTCGATTGGGACCAAGAGCAACATCCGAAAGAGCACATTAGTGCTGCCGTGGAGACGTGGATGAGACACACAGGAGTTAATCCTAAGGGTGACGGGATAGGAATGGGAGAGCTGTTTAGAGAAGCCATATTAAAAGGCGTTCCTGTTGACGTGTGTCAAAAGATGAAAAATAATCCTGATTTGCAGGGAACAGACTTCACGAAGTGGGAAAAACATTTAATTCACCATTTACATAGAGCTCAGGAGGCTGAGAAAAAGAAAAAGAAAAAAGAGGAGAAAGAGCACCTACAGAACCAACTTCTTAAATTGCAGCTCCAAGAGGCCAAAGAGAAATTAAATAAGAGAAAAAGTGATAAAACTTAAAATGTAATGTTAGCTGCAGCTCAAGCTGTTCCTCCTGCTGCGTCTCCACCTCCTGCTGCACACACCCCTACGTCACACACCCCTGACTGATCACACCCCTGACTGATCACACCCCTGACTGATCAGTGGGCAGGAGGGGGATTTCCTCCCCTCCACCCCATCAATTTTATAATTACAGGTACAGTGGCCCCGGTCGTGGAGGCGGATGGCATGTTGGTGGTCAGCGTGGTCGTGGTGGATGGCGTGGAGCACCCAGAGGAAGTGGTGGACCCAGCAGAGCACTGGGAGATGTGTGTTGCAACTGCGGTCAGTCTGGACATTGGGCACTGTTAGGTATTAATTATCAAACAGTCAAGCTCAGAAGGAACAACACATGAGTCTCTGTTAATCTTGCAGCAAGATGGTAGCCCACTCTGCGGTGCAACTACAAAGTGTTTGCACCATCACTCTTTATTTATATATGTGTTTCACACACACAGTTCAACAGACATTCCAAGCATTTAGGGGGTGTATGTGTGTCTGTGTGTCTGTGTGTGTGTGTGTGTGGGGTCAGAAGGGTTAGGGTGCATGTGTTTTGCTTTTAAACAGAGAGGGAGTGGGGACTGGTACAAACAGCCCCCAGATGTTGCTGATAGTAGCATAACTCACTCCTCTCCCTGGGAAGGAAGAGCACTTTGTATAGACATGAGTGATAAACAATACAAAAGTTTTCAAACCCTAACAGGCACGCACCTACCCCACCTGGGGGTCACAGCAGGGAGTAACGGTACCTCCTAATGCAGGTATGGCACCTGCTCCACCCCAGCAGGGCCAGTATCCACAGATGGGTGGACACCCATCTTACAGTCCATACTGACACACCCCTGAGGAGGACCAAGGCAGCGTGGGCACGGCAGACCCCATGTTGCCTGCACAGGTGGGAGATAACTGTCTGAATTTTGTAGTGGACACTGGAGCAACTTATTCCACCATAACACAGCAACCTCCTAAACCACTGCTCTCTACTAAGACTGTTTCTGTGATTGGCTTTTCAGGGGCTGCACAAATTCTGCCTGTGACTTTACCACTTCCTGTTCAGATTGGGACTCAGAGAGTAACTCAGACTTTTGTGTTTTCACCCAGCACACCTGTTAACTTGCTGGGCAGAGACTTATTAGTGAAGCTGGGAGCATCAGTGCTGTGTGGTCCTGATGGGTTAACAGTAACTTTTCCAGATGGTTCCTCTTTGGCATGTGGACAAATGCTTCAGCATGGACAATATCTTTTGCACCCAGTTGCAGAGGAATATGCTGACATCTACTGGGGACTGCTGACCGCACCTTCTTCTCCAAGCAGCATCTTCTCTGTGTATCAGCTGTGGAAACCCTGGATTCAAAGTCTCTGCCCCTACACCTCTCCGCCTGACCCGCCCCATGTCACTCTGTTCTACGACCGTTGTCACACTGAATGGTACCAGGATTTGTTTAATGAAACAGTAGAAGATAGGACATGGTTTATGTGGCTCCTGAGGGTGTGGCTGCAACAGTTGATTTAACACCTGACCAAGCAGAATGGTATTTAATGTCAGGTGAAGCTGTTCCTCATGTTTCTCTTTCTTTGCATCCTGAACATCAAGCTAAAGAATTGGGCGGAGTGGTAAAGCGCTCTCTGGCAGCTGGGGAGGCAGGACACCTCAGTCACCAACGTAAGGTATTCTAACAGCACAGACACATACTGTATAAAATTTACAGCTACTGATGAAGTCCCTTTTGCAGCATGAGATGCTCACATGTCATCATGGAAAAAAAAAACAGATCATCCCAAAAGCTGCAGCTCTTTTTGCAGAGCCTACCTTATCATTTTTGGGGGTGAAGGGGCCCAGAGATTGTAGGTTAACCCCCTGCGCCCCGTCTCCTTTTTCAGTTGTTTTTCCCCCCCCTATTGGGTTCCACAGTATCCACACAAAAACAAGCTCAGGAAGGCATCAAAGACACCATTGAAGGCCTGAGGCAGGGAGGGTTTTAAACCCTCAGCGTCATCATGGAACACACCCATCCTTCCTGTAGAAAAAAAAGGTACTGGAAAACACCGCATGGCACATGATTTAAGAGCAATAAATTCAGTTCTGGTGACTCCTACTTTTCCTGTCCCAAATCCCTATGTTGCTCTCTCCAACCTTGAACCTTCACAGCAGTGGTACACATGCATTGATCTAGCTAATGCCTTTTTCTGTTTGGCATTAGCAGAAGAGTGCAGATAAATTTTTTCTTCCACCTATTGTAGGGAGCAGCTGCACTACACCCATCTGCCACAAAGGTTCGCCCTTTCACCAGGTATATTTAACCAGGTTTTGAAAGATGTGTTACAGACTCCCACAGAACGTGACTCTCATTCAGTACGTGGATGACGTACTACTGGGAGCATCTACAGCGGAGCTCTGTTTGCAATCTACAGAACTCTTGCTGAGACACCTACTTAAACATGGATTCAAGGTCAGTAAAAATAAACTACAAAACGGGGAAGCAATTTTCCTTCCTGGTAATTTTATTACCGCGGGAAACACGAGCATGTCAGTTTCAATAAAAAAAAAGTATTTTAACACACCCTAAACCCTCTTAGGGTGAAAGACATGATGTCTTTTTGGGGGCCTTACACGCTACAGCAGAAACTGCGTCCCAGGTAACACCGATCTCACACAAAGCCCTCAGAGACCTAGTCAGAGAACAGGGCATGCGAAATCTCAAAAAGTCCTTAATTAAACTCAGGAAGCAGAGTAAGCCTTTTTTCGTCAAAGTAGCTTCTCTCCAAACCCGGCAGAGCTTACGCTCCCAGACTACACCACACCATTTCTTTGGGGATGTTTCTGTAACAAAACTGGGCGTAAAGGGAGTTTTTTTTTCAAAAAAAGGGGGGAGAGGGAGAGTACTGATGTACATTTCAGTAATGATGGAAAACATGGAAAAACCCACCCACAATGCACACAACGTGCAGCGGGTTGGGCAAAAATTAAATTCAAAAAAAACGCTATTTATGGGACACCCTCTGAATTTTTTAAAAACTCACAGTGTGGGGGCATATGTGAACTCTCAAAGTTTTTACCATGACAGCTCTGAGAAAACACAGGGCTCAGCAAAATCTTTGGGGGGCACCCAATATAACACAGTCACGAGGGAATCAACATGGCGGATGGAAAAACCGGGGGGACCACATCAATGTGAAGAGGTGGTTAGCAGGCAAAAAAGGTAAGACCAGACTTAGAAGCCAGCCCCTGGGGGACCACAGGTGAGACAGCTGTTCACAGATGGATGCTTTTTGGGGCATGATGCAAAAGGCTAAGGGCTGCTTATGCTGTGTGGAACAGAGAGAATCAGGAGGGTAACGTGGAAGCAAAAAGGTTGGAAGGACCCCAATCAGCACAGAGAGCAGAAGTTATGGAGTAATAGCTGCACTCAGACTGACAGAGGGGCAGGAAGTGAATGTGTACACAGACTCAGCTTACTCAGCAGGAGCCGTTCATGTGGAACTCTTCAGTGGTTGAGAGCAGGATTTTTGACAGCTGGAGGAAAACCTATAAAAAATAAGCAGAAATGAAAAAGCTAGCAGAAGCCTTGTTACCAGCAAAAGTAGCAGTGATTAAATGTAAAGGACATGACAGCAGTGATTCAGAAGTAGCAAGAGGAAATCGGGCTGCTGACCATTCTGCCAAGATAACTGCAGGTTATATTGCTCAGATGATGATGGTGGCTGAAGAGGAGGAAGTGAGAGAACTGTTGACCTTAGAGAGAGTAGTGGAGCTGCAAAGCAGAGCAGCCCTTGAGGAGAAGAACATGTGGAGGATGAGAGGAGCTACAGAGCAGTCAGGATGTTGGAGAGGACCAGATGGTAGAATGGTGTTCCCTCCTGGACTTAAACAAGAACTTTTTTCTGAGGCACATGGAGTAGGACACGTTGGAATTAAACAGATGCTGGAGAATCTGAAGGAGTGGTGGCATCCTTTTAAGACAGATATGATGAAACACTATGTTAAATGCTGTACAGTGTGTGGGCAATTTAACCCCAAGAAAACTTTACACCATTGCAGGAAAAAATTTCCTTTAATCACAAAACCAGGAAAGGGGAAAAAATTTTGACTACACAGACATGGTGCCCGTCAAAAGGGTTTTCGATATCTGCTTATGTGTGTGGTGGGTTTTAAAAGGATGGCCCCAAGCATGGCCAGCGAAAAAGGAAGATAGTAAAAAGTGGGTTAAATGTCTCATTAACCATTACATTCCCAGACACGGGTTTCCTGAAAAAAATAGGACTGACAAGGAAACCCCTTTTAAGAACCAGGAGCTTTCACAGGTGGAGTCCAGTTTGGGGATGAAACACGGTTTGGGGACGGTGTATCACCCTCAGTCCCCCGGAAAAAATTGAAAGAATGAATAAAAACCTGAAAAACAAATTTGGGAAAATCTGTGCACAGACCAAATTATCAGGGTTGATGCATTACCTCTTGCTTTGATGTCAATCAGGGTTCAGTTTTAAATCAACCACAGGATACACTCCATACGAGCTGGAAACCGGAAGGAGTTTTCCAGGACCACGAGGAGCAGTTCTACAGGTGATATACAGAAACTGTCACACAAAGACTATTTTTCTCAGCTACAGACGGTGGTGGAAACCTACAACAAGGTTCAGGGATCTGAGAGATCTACAGGAGAACCAACAACACCCCAGGTCCGGGGTGTGGTTGAGAGTCATCAAGCGAAAGTGGGTGGAGTCTAGGTTCACAGGACCATACCAGGTAACCGAGAGGACATCCCACGCAGTGAGGCTGAAGGGCAAAGGAGGCACGTGGTTTCACTGGAGCCAGTGCGCCAAGGCACCGGAACCAGGGAGACCCCTGGAGGAGATTGGAGGAAACACAGCTTCATCACAAGGGGCAGAATAATCCCCTGAGCTGTCAGACAACTAGGCAGTCTACCTTAGTTGTTGAAGAAAGAATACCAACAGACACCAGCGCACAAGATGTCACCTGTATAAGGGACCAACGAACAGCGAGACTGCGCCACCCAGAGGACGAAAGGACGAGAAAAGACAAGAAAATAAAATAAAATAAAATAACATTTTCAATTTATGGTTTTTACTTAACAGAAGTTATATTTTATATGTTTTTGCATTTTTTTTTTTTTTCTTCTATTCATCTATTGTTGTGTTTACTGTTCAGGGGCCATAAGGATTGTAGTGATTGAACCCAGACATTGTTTGTTTTTAATTAAGAAACACCGATTAATTAATAGGACTGAGAAGACATCCTCCACTTAGAAGGGGTCAAGACATCCCTGCTGAGGATCAGGAGGTTTTAAGCCCTTGAGACTACAGAAGCAGGAAATGCACTAGTCCTCAGGCAAAGGTGAGGCAGAGGCAGCAGGGCCTAAAGCATAGTTAATGAAAAAAATCCTTCTGTCCCCCCTGGAGTAAGAGGTGTATTTGATATTTCTTTTTTCATTTTTTTCTTTTCTCTGAAGTATTAATTAAAGTTCACAGGATGATTAAATTTCAGCAAGTTCCGTTGCATTGTCGGTTCCTGGCTGCTTAATTATAGTACTTAGCAGCCACTAAATACCAAAATAGAGGGGCACCGGGGGGGAGCACCCAAAACTAAACAGCCCCCTTCTTTAGTTATGCGCAGCCCATCTGACCCTTATGGCGCCAAACTGACCATTCATGCTAATACTAAAGTAATCTCAGCGTTTATTCCAATAACTCCTAACAAGAATGTAGACCGCATTAAGTATATTCATTACTGATTACTGATTAAAAACAGCAGAAAATTTTGCAGCAGTGGAACGGTTAATGATGTGGCAGCTCCGCGCAGGGGCGCAAGATTTAACTGAATTTTTAACAACAGAGACCTCAAATAAAACAGGCATATGATCAGAGAAAGCTGAGTCACAAATTTCCAGATTAGAAATAGGTAGACCATACGATAAAACCAGATCCAAAGTGTGTCCACGCTCTTGAGTGGGACCAGATACAGACTGTACAAGATTAAAAGAGTCAATCAAATTTAAAAAGTCCATGGCCATCAGTTAATCAGGACAACATACAGGGGCTGGACAATGAAACTGAAACACCTGTCATTTTAGTGTGGGAGGTTTCATGGCTAAATTGGACCAGCCTGGTAGCCAGTCTTCATTAATTGCACATTGCACCAGTAAGAGCAGAGTGTGAAGGTTCAATTAGCAGGGTAAGAGCACAGTTTTTTTTGCTCAAATATTGAAATGCCACAACATTATGGGTGACATTACCAGAGTTCAAAAGAGGACAAATTGTTGGTGCACATCTTGCTGGTGCATCTGTGACCAAGACAGCAAGTCTTTGTGATGTATCAAGAGCCACGTTATCCAGGGTAATGTCAGCATACCACCAAGAAGGACGAACCACATCCAACAAGATTAACTGTGGACGCAAGAGGAAGCTGTCTGAAAGGGATGTTCGGGTGCAAAACCGGATTGAATCCAACAAACATAAAACCATGGCTGCCCAAATCACGGCAGAAATAAATGTATACCTTAACTCTCCTGTTTCCACCAGAACTGTCCGTCGGGAGCTCCACAGGGTTAATATGCACGGCTGGGCTGCTATAGCCAAACCTTGGGTCACTCATGCCAATGCCAAACGTCGGTTTCAATGGTGCAAGGAGCGCAAATCTTGGGCTGTGGACAATGTGAAACATGTATTGTTCTCTGATGAGTCCACCTTTACTGTTTTCCCCACATCCGGGAGAGTTATGGTGTGGAGAAGCACCAAAGAAGCATACCACCCAGACTCTTGCATGCCCAGAGTGAAGCATGGGGGTGGATCAGTGATGGTTTGAGCTTCCATATCATGGCATTCCCTTGGCCCAATACTTGTGCTAGATGGGCGCGTCACTGCCAAGGACTACCGAACCATTCTTGAGGACCATGTGCATCCAATGGTTCAAACATTGTATCCTGTAGGCGGTGCCATGTATCAGATGACAATGCACCAATACACACAGCAAGACTGGTGAAGGATTGGTTTGATGACCATGAAAGTGAAGTTGAACATCTCCCATGACCTGCACAGTCTCCAGATATAAATATTATTGAAAATCCCTCTGACCACTGTGCAGGACTTGCATATGTCATTCCCAAGACAAAAACAAAAGGAGGCCCTCCACCATACTAATAAATTATTGTGGTCTAAAACCAGGTGTTTCAGTTCCATTGTCCAACCCCTGTACATGGACATTAAAATCTCCAACAATAAGAACATGGTCAAATTTAGGCATCACGTCCGCCAGAAAATCTGAAAAGTCGTTGATAAAATCCTTATTGTATTTAGCAGGCACCTAACACTGTGTGAGGATGGCCCAGTTCAAATAAACTCAGTTCAAAGCTGCTGAACAGAGTTGCTGGTGACAACTCCTTACATTTAAAACGACGTCTATATAAAACTGCTATTCCTCCGCCACGGACCGATGTCGGCGGGCTGTTAAAATAATAACAGCAATCCTGCGGTAAAAGTTCATTGCAAGCACTGGTCTCACCGACACTCAGCCACGTCTCAGTCACACAGAGAAAATCCAAATCCCGAGACGAGAAAAAATCTTTCAAGATAAAAGTTTTGTTCATTAGAGATCTGGCATTTACCAGACCGATCCTCGCAGGAGCCAGTGTTTGCTGGGTAATCCGTGTATGGTGAGCGCGGTGAAGAGGCCGCAAATTGTGCAGGTTCACCCCACGGTAGCGAGGACGAGGAGAGCTGGGGGCGGGGCGCCGAAGCACCTCATCCAGGGCGACAACAAGTACCAGCCAGGTGTCGACAGGGTAGAGGGAACGCCACGAAGAAAGGCGAGGCACCCCTTTCGGCATGGTCCGAGGACCATCAGTAAAGCGCACCAAACACATCCTCATCTTTACCAGCCGTCCACTGCGTTTTCCCCAGCGGCGGCGCTTGTTCCACAGAAGTGGGGCCGGATCACGGTGTAAACAAGCTGGGATCTTTGTCAGAAACGGGGGCACGGTTTTTTGCCCATCATGTCCACAATCTGCAACATCATTAGCATAAAGTTGCAAATCCAGAAGTGTTTGGCGATTATACACAAGGCGTTGACATGTTGCTGAATCAAACGTAAAAACAGCAGACACACAAACAAAGTTTGCAGTGGCAGGAGGCGAGCCACACACACTAGCACCATCTTGTCTACCCAATCTAACAAGACAAACAAAGTGGCTATAATTAGTAAAGATTATTGTACCATAACAGTCATATACTGATAATAAATGTAGATATCATCTACATTTGCATTTTATTAACGTAAAACTATACAAACATTTAATCAACAAACATGTTTTTCTGCACCACAACTGTCATGAGCACAGCAGACAGTATTCTCAGCTGTCATCCTTAATCTGTCGATATAAATAGCAGATTCCTTCCTAGCTGGTGGGATAATGCCTTAGTCCTGGTTCAAGTATATGATGAAAAGGCCAAATAACTTTTAAACTACTTTTGTTCCTGCATTATGGAAGTAAAAAAATAAATACTGGGTTAGCAGGTACCTTAAAAAGAATATGTTAAATTCCCATGTCTACATTTACCTTCACATCACTGAGTCACTCTGATTTTTTAAATGCGGAAGCATCTCCTTGTTTGGGTCAAAATCCCTGGTGAATATATTGTTCATAAGGGGTATTTCAATCCCTTAAGTCTCACAATGAGAAAAACACATAGGTGCTGTTGAGGATTAAAATCATTTAGTTTCATATATGAGTTCAGTTCGCATGTGTAACCATAAAAACTGACATAACATGTATTGTGAGCCTGAGTGGGAGAAGTCAGAGGTCACAGCAGGCTTCAGGTTGGAGAAAGGGTTAACTCAGGTTAGGATGTTCCCAGCAGCTGTAAGCAGTAAAATGCCGGCTGTATTGGCAGTAAAGCAATAAATGTCAGCTGTTGGGCATGGTATAGATAATAAAGTACTCACATGGGGTTGGCTAATTTACAGTGCCGACAGACTTTGTAATAATTCTTGGAGGGCAGGGTCAGTCAGTAAGCTTTGAAGCAAAGGGTAAAAGAGGTTTTAACATTTATTTGTAACAGAGCACTCGGTGGTACGGCCTCGTTTTGCTGACCGAGTCTCTCCCAGAGGGCCCTTTGGTAAACTCTTTTTTTCTCTGTATCATTCTTTTGTATTCAACATGCATTGTGAATTATTGGACTTATCATTTAAACTTAATTTTAATTTCCTGCTCTTCATCTGTTCTTTCTCACGACATCTGGACTGGGGTGTTGAGGCTGTATTATGATATCTGGTGGAATTATTTTACCTCAACAGTGGCGATTAGAGAAGTTTATTTACAGATATTTATTTTTCTGGCACTCGGACGCCGGAGGAAGACACGAACGATGAGAATGACATAGGCTTAGATTAGAATTAGAGATGTCTTTCCCCCCTGGGATCCGACTGGTGGTGGAGTGGAGGCTTGAGGAATAAGGGAATCGGTAGGAGCTAGGAAACGAGATGGTGGAGATGGGGAGGAGGAGGGTTGCAGCTCAGCTTGAAGAGCGAGGAAGTCCGTGAGTGAAGATCTTTAATGTAGAGCCTTGGACAGTGATTGGCTGAAGAGGAAATGCAGACCCGATGCTGATTGGTTGGAGCAGGGATGCATGGTCGAGTCATTGGACAGAGCAGAAGAGGGGGTGAGTCTTCCAGATTGAATTTTCGTCAAAACTCCAAATAATAGCTGTACACCATGTCTCTCTGAAGAGCTGAAAGGTCACAGGAAGGAGCCACCATTGAGAGTAAAATGTTCTGCTGTTTTTTGATGAACACATTCATAGTTTTCCAAATGTGGATATGATTTTCCTCTCTGTTGTGGTCTCTATCACTGCCTCCTCCAATAAAGTCATACAAGCAGATGCAATAAATAATCACACCTAAGACTAAGACAATATTATTTATTTATTGTATATTCAACTGTATCGATTTGTTTGGATTTATTTCTTCTCTTTGTTAGATCACGTTAATTCTTGTAGAAAATACATTAAACATTGCAAGGTGCATGTTATCTATATTATATTTAAACATTCGGTTCTAGATTACAGCCTAAAGGTTACAGTTCAAAATGTCTCGTGTAGTTCGGGGTAAGGTGAAAGTCCAGCTTTTTTTTGTCATACTGTAAATGCAAACCATAGCTATGCATGAGCTCCAATATGTCACATCCGAATATCTGTTAAAATCCATTTTATCTGACCTGATGAGGTAGTTAAACATCAAAGCATTATAGAGCATAATGTAAAAAACACCTGTGATAACAAACCTGATACAGGGCCCTGCAAAAGTGCTCTGTTTTGGAACTTGAACACATTCACATCTGTTGTCGTGCTACATGGTTGTCATGCAACAACCACAAAGTGCAAAGCACGTTATTAGGATTTTAAGTGATTGACCAACACAAAGTAGTGAAAAATCATGAAGCTTTTTGTTAGAGTTAGAAAGCTGATAAATACAAACAAGTATAAAATAAGACACAAGTGAACCAAGTAAGTCTGACTTGCAAGGGTGAGACAGTCCTCTGCCAGAACAGCGATTTCTTTCTCATAAAGGGAGAAATCCTTGCACCAACCTTTTATTTACAACTCACATTCCAACAAGCAAAAATCGGGAATTGGTTCAGCCAATTCTTACAAAGATTTCAACCTAAAAGTGTAGACATTCCCATATATGGTATAAGCTTGTCATGTCCAGGGAGTGATCCACTTCAGACCGCATTTCTTAACCTTCCACAAACCCTTTTTCACACTAAAAAACAATCATAAGAATCATCTTAGCTAGCGTAGAACTTTAAACATAAACATGATTTAGACTAAACAATAATAACTTATATACATTTTTCCAACAATACCCTCTTGTTTATTATTGATTAGTTTAATATCACATCCTTGTATACACTTCCAAAAAGCTTTATGCATACACTTCATTAAAACATTAAACTATTGATAGGCTTAGTGACTCCTCCTCCATACTGTCATCATACTTCTGGTCCTCGTCCAGAAGCTGGTAATCCTGGGACAACATTGTATCAACAATTCCTCCAACCATCCTTAATATCATTGCTCTGATACAGGGAATAACACACAGAGTAAAAAGGCAGAGCAAAAATAACACAGCGATGACGGGTGTCATGATTTTCAAAAACAGTTGCCACCACGGTCCTGAAGTAAGCCAAAAAAGAAACTTCCTCCTCCGGGATGGACATCCTGCTGCATACCCCTTTTAATTTCATTTAATTGTATAGCATCGCTCTCTCTGTGTCCATCTTCGCCGTTGGTCTCATCAGGGGTGTAGGTGCAGCAGGTCTCGTTCAGGAGAGCGCAAACTCCCCCAACCGAAGCCGTCAGCAGGTCCAACACCATCCTGTTCTGCAACACCACGGTTCGAAGAGCTGTGACTTCTGTGGACAGTCCTGTAAGAGCTTTTGTGGTTGCATTAACAAACAGTCCCAGTCGATAATCTATAGTTTCAAATCTAAGCATATTCTTTCCTACTCCCAACCCCGGGAATAGATTTAGCAAAATCTTATTTTCTTGTTTTTAGCTTGAATTCCCGGAACATCTGATCCCCAACCGTCATGTGGGTTTTCACACGGATGAGTTCCCTCTTAATCCTATTTAGGAAAAGGGTTCAACTGAAATGACATAAGTGTACCCCCGGACATAACCAGGTGCATAAAACACCACTCCAACTTGGAGGCAACTGCAAAAAAAAGGGCAGTTCCACACAGCCAGTGAAAATCCATCTATTGCATAAGTGCCCCTTTAGATCATGGACCTTTCCCCCTGGTCCAGCTTGGTGGGAAGGATAATAGTAAGTCATATTAAACATGCGCATTGGAATAGTCCCCACTGGGATGGAACCGGTGCCAACGACACACCCTGAGCTGATGGGGTTATCCTCATATCAAGTTTTACTATATCTAAACATTCAACCCAATTTCTTTTTGTTTCCTCATTGTCTTCTTAAGTTTACTTTTAACTGTCCCATTTGTTCTTTAACCCCCCCGGGGGGGTTTTAGCTACAATGTGTTTCGGGGTCAATCTTAAAACATTTACCAAAGTTCTTGTATGACTTTGTTAATAAATGTTTCCATTATCACTAAAATCCTTCTTGGGAAATTTCCCAAATGTACATAGCCCTTTTTCTGCTGTTATAGCATCTGGTCCTTTGCAAGGAAAAAGATTTCCTTTGGGAGTTATGTTTCAGACATATCAAACAATATGCACAACATTTTTTAGTAAGTTTTTAGTAAGTATTAAATCCATATGTAGTAAATGTTTGTTCACTAGGCCCAATCATCCCCCTGTTGAGACATGGCTTCCCACATGGCTCACATTGCAAAACCCAGTGGAACATTGATTTAGGTAATATAGGCTTTTCCTGCTAGGCATCTGGTGATCCCTTCACATTTCCACTCAGCTAATTTAGCTGGTAACAGCACAGCATCTAAAATTTCAGTAATAACTCTGCATTTTTCCACTGTGCCTACCAATTATACCTTTTTTTTATTTCTTTCCAAAAAAATATGTGCCATCCAAGATGTTAATAAGCCTGTATGGTTCATGATAGATAGGCTAAAAAAAATTAAATTGGATCTTTCCCTACAAACGTTTTTGTTTGGCCGTGATACAGTTGCTCTCTTTTAATCATCTGGTTTCCCATAACAATTTTTTTTTTTGCTTTTTCATCAGCAAGATTATAACAGTTAAAAACCCCATTCTAATCTAGCTTTATTTAGATGCATCTATTCTAATCTGTTTTTTTTTATTAAATGCAAGTACCCTATTATATTTAAGAATGAGGTCACTAATTTTGTTAGTTGCTATTATTTTAATAATGCTTGGTTTACTTTAGGTTTCATTAATTCTGGAAAAAAAAACTCACTCCTCATCAGTTTAGAATGCTTAATAAACTTGATGAACACAAAAATGAAGGGCATGTTGTATCTTATAATCTTAGTTTGTTTTACCCAGTTTTATAAACACACTGTACAGTTTCAGTCAGCTGTAGAACTTCCCTTTTAATTACACTTTGTATTTTTTTCAAGTAACTAAAGTTTGTTTCAATTAACTCAAGTTTTTCCATTTCAGTCCAGTCCAGTAATTCTGTTAAGAAGCAATACATCTTGTGTTAAATTTGAGTCTAATTTGATCATTCTGAACCTGACTGGAAAAGTCCAAACATCTGTTAAAATCCTTTTTGTTTTACCATAAGTAACTAATATTATGTTACTGTTGAGGATCAGACTTGCTCTTGTAGTCTTTAAATATTATCATGCACATATACCCTATTTTGTACATAACATGAAACAGACATTCATTTCACAAAAACAGACAGACAAAATGGACAGACATTGGCCACATAAAAGTTTGATTACTCTGTTTGTAAAAGAATTGCGAAAAATTGAAGACAGGGTCTATGAGCTTTCTTATGTTTATCAGTATTTTCAATACAGGTAGAACCTTTGCTATCTTTATATGATTTTGGAAATATTCTGGAAACTTTATTGAGATAGAAGTTTGGCAATGATCATCAGAACATCAGACCGTTATTAGCGCTTTTAAGGTCCCTTAAAGACGCTCTATAATGAAATCAGTTATTCCCATTCACACACATTCACACACTGACAACTTTTCCCCATGGCTGTCATGAATATCCGCTTAATGGTTTTTAGGATTTTGTGTTTTTTATAATGTAAAGGACTTTGAATTGCCCTGCCTCTGAAATGTGCTATACAAATACATTTTACTTACTTACTTACTTCTCTTTCAGAGCAATTTCATTTGCAAAATTTCTAATATAACTTTCTTTTTATATTCTTAAAATGCACATTGTTTTCTTATTCAATTCAATTCAATTCAGTTTTCTATATAGCGCCAATTCAAAACACATGTTGTCTCAAGGTACTTCGCAAAAGTCAGGGACATACATTCCAATTAATCCTAACCATTGAACAGTGGAGTCAGATTCAGTTATTTATTCAAATTGGATAAAAAGTTTTTCTATCTAAGGAAACCCAGCAGATTTCATCGAGTCAGAGATTTGTAGCAGTCACTCCTTCTGGATGAGCATGTAGCGACAGTGGACAGTAACTGGCATTAACTTTGCAGCATTCCCTCATGCTGAGCATGCATGTAGCGACAGTGGAGAGGAAAAACTCCCTTTTAACAGGAAGAAACCTCCAGCAGAACCAGGCTCAGTGTGAGCGGCCATCTGCCACGACCGACTGGGGGATTGAGAGAACAGAGCAGAGACACAAAGAGAACAAAGAAGCACTGATCCAGGAGTACTTTCTATGGGAAGGAAAAGTAAATGTTAGTGGATGTAGCTCCTTTAGTCGTTTCATCTAGAAAGAAATAACAGATAAACTTTGAACCAGTTTTCAAGGTTAGAGTCTGAAAGAGAGCACATATAATTAGTTACAGTAAAAGCTCAGTCAATTGCTATATCTAGGAGAGAGAAAGAGTTAAACACTGAAAGACAGGGCCAAGTGGATGATCTGTAGAAGGTGAGCATTAAGTTGTTGCCAGCAGAAGCTTGGACAATGCCCCTCTCCAGAAAGGTGTCACAGGTAGACACAGAGTCAGGCCAGGTGTAGCTTCTAGGAATAGAAAAGAGAGAGAACATCAAGTTAAAAACTGAAATAACAGCAAATAATGCAAAACTGGAGAGTAGGGTGAGAATTTAGCGAAGAGGGTGAAAGTTGTCATTCTGTCCTCCAGCAGCCTAAGCCTATAGCAGCATAACTACAGAGATAATTTCAGTTTCAGTTTATTTATTTATTTAACGCTTATTTACAACAATGTCGTCTCAAGGCACCCCACAAAGGGTCCGGAACGGCGCAGGGCTGCCGGGGAGGCCTGACCAAACCACCGAGTGCCAGAGCCCGGCCACCCCAGAACAGGCCACGTGTAGGGGCACTAAGTAAAATAATAAACTGATAAAGTTTGTCCATCTAGAGCCCACTGATGGTCACTGTTATACTAAAAACCACAAGGATTGGGATACCTGACATCCCCTTACTCCATCCAACAGGGACGGAGGAAGGCGGAGGTAAAAAATAAGGAAGATAGCTCAGGATAACCTAAGCCACTCTAACTATAAGCTTTATCAAAAAGGAAAATTTTAAGCCTAACCTTAAAAGGAGACAGGGTGTCTGCCTCACGGACCAAAACAATACCAAAAGGATTTATATGAAGCTTTATTGGAATGAGAAGGAAAGAATGATAGTATTGTATCAAATACACTTAACGGAGGTGCAGCAGTACATGTATGACCCACAGCAATGAGTACAGGATCTGCTTGCTGAGCTGCTGATTCATGCTGAGGGACTGCTGCCTGGGCAATGGTTAGTGGTATGTTGGTGTTTGATGACATTGTAGCTGTTGAGCAGATAAGAATATTTTCTGTGCTGGCTTCTAAGCATGCTGCATGGGATGTTCCTAGGAGAATTTAATAAAACAGGATAAAATAATAGAAACCCCCTTTATTGTCCCACACTATGGAAGTTCAGGTGTGTCAGCAGCAAAGCAAAAGGCAAATGGAAGGATACTGGTACTCACAAACCTAAAAACTATAAACATCAAAAAGTAAAACTGTACAATAAATGAAAGAACATTTACAACTTAAGAAAAATAAATACTGTATAGTTATTAAAAATGGCATATCAGATTAATACAATGTGAAACAAAGTAGGGGGATTTGAAAATACAAAAATCAAATGGGAAAAATGTGCAAATAAATGTAACAATATGAACACACTGAAAGCACTGGTTTAAAAAAACAGAATGTTCCTGAACTTTTCCCTTTATGACTACAAATTGAAGTAGAATTGGCTGATTAGGGTTGTTGTCTTTAGTTGTTTATTAGCTTAATAACAAGACCGAATAAAGTGATTGTAAGCATATTTACTAGTAAATATAGCTAGGTATTAGCCAGTTGGAACTTAGAACAACAAACAACTACAGCACTTTTTTCCACTTGTTCCTCTTTATAGTCGCTTAATCTCCACCCTGAGTATAACATGACAGATTGTTTACTTCAGAAAGTATGCAGGAACACTGTATATGTGCGACATGAATTTGTGAAAACTAAAACTGGAAATAAAAATAAAGATGCAGAAGTATTGCCTTGATCTTAGGAGATGTGACACTTAGTTAATGTATTCTCACAATATTGTTTAGCATGTTTCCCTAAAATTTGGGAGCATTTTGCCCCCCCTAATTTAAGTTTTTAGTTTTATTTTTTCACAATAATATTGTGGGTGTGTTGGGACCACAGCCATGGTTACAACATGAAAGTCCAGTACGAACCTTTCTGGAACTTTCAAAATAAATCACATTTACCAATTTCCAGCACAGCCAGGAAAAGGGGTAACAGCGGACTTCCCGTGACGTCACTGTTTTGAATAAAACCCCGCTATCGCAAAGCTTCTGTCTCTTCCCCACTGGTCCCCCGGCGGATCTGGAAGGAGCGACACAGCGCGCTAATGTCTCTTTGCTGGCAAACAGACATAACTCTTCAAACTGGATCCGAGAGTGTCATACAATCAGGCGATCATATGCACTAAGTTAAGTACAAATTAATTGCTGTTTGTGTATCCGGTATTCATTCATGAACGGGGGTAATTAAGGTACAAGCGTTGCTTGACTTTCTCTCTGAGGTCTACAGAAGCAAACTGTGTTCCTGAGAGTGCCCAGCAGAGACCCTGTCTCTACGACGCCAAGTGGAGCAGTTCTCCCGGTCTGAAGGAAGGACAACTGGACCGCATCACCGTGGTTACAGCTATAACATGCAGTTTGGCCGGCCGACAGAACAAGCCGCCCCACCCAACAGCTACAGAGGTTAGCTGAAGCTAACCCTTTGTTCACTCTGGATGTTTCTTTAAACTACGTTGCTCTGGACAGCTTTCCTCAGCACGGTTCACCTGAGAGGTTAGGTTTGGATAGAGAGAGAGATGTAATTTAGAATGAAATGATCTAAACATATTTTTGTTTTATGAAGTTTGGTTTTGTTTGTGTGAAACTCAGCCATCTTAGTGCTAGCAGATTATCTGCTCAGCACACGTGCTCAGTTTGTGTGTTCTGTGTTTGTGTTTGTTTTAAAGTTTAAAAAAACTTTATTTAAAGGGTCATTTTAAACACAGAAGATCGGCCATAACGTGCCGTCCATGCTTATGCATTTTAGCCCTTTTATTAGTGGTATTTTAAAGGTATGGGTTTGATTCTGATGATAATCTACAAGCTTCTTTTGTTAGCGTTAACTGCTAACAGGTAAGAACGTGTGCTTGCCTGCTAAGATCATTTACCCAATAAGGTTGTTGGTTTTCAATCTAGTAAAATATTTCCCTAAACATTAAACATTTACTTAACTTGATAACTAAGTAAACATCATTAAGCCCCATTTTTCCGGAAAGATTTGGTTATTTTTCAAAATAATATTTCCTTAAATATTATTTTACTATTTCCTTAATAATATTTCTTTAAATATTATTTTAATAAATAAAGGCAGCTAATTAAACACTGTTGAGAATTGATCATCCAGACGGTTGGTTTTATTCAGCAAATCATTCTTAAAATATTATTTTATTAAAATTATATTTTATCTGATCTTGCATTGTGAATGGTTGTTTAAAGGTATGCCAATTATTGCCTAAGTTAGTTCCAAGACTAACTTAACTTAACTTCCAGATTGTTCAAGATAATCCTTGGTTCTCAAACATAAACGTTGAATGGTAATGTTGCATCACTCTTTCGGTCATGATTTTCAACCATCTTTAATCAACTTGTTTATATTGTACATAGCCCATTAGTCTTCCTTATTCTTTCATTCTGCTTGGTAGTTTAGTTGGATTGTTTTAGCATGGTGAAGTTTGTTGATTGAAATATGTTTGACTTTGAGTTGACTTATTTTTGTTAAAAAATTCTTGTATTTTAAGAAATTGTGTGAAGTCATTCCATGTGTGTGCAGAGTTTATGCTGTTCAATAATGTCAGAGCTTGGCTCATCCCTTTCAATTTTGTCCTAATACCACCACCTTATTTGGCTGGTATTCACAGGACAACCCTTAACAGACAGAAACTTTTTTATTAAATAATAAATATTAATATTAAATATTAAATAATATATTCATAATTACAACAGGTGTTAATTATATTTGTTCAAGTGAAACAGTCAAAAAATGTGGTATGAATACAGCTCTCTTGCGAAAAACTCAAAGATTTTCTTTAAATACAATATTTACTGAAGAAACAACATCATGAAGATCAAGGAACACACCAAATAACTTTAAGGCAGAATATTAAATTTCATTCATACACTTCAACAAAAAAATACTTTATTATTAGCAAAGGGAAATTAAATGTTTATGTAACTCTATATAATATACAGGGGTTGGACAATGAAACTGAAACACCTGGTTTTAGACCACAATTATTTATTAGTATGTGTAGGGCCTCTTTTTGTGGCCAATACAGCATCAATTCGTCTTGGGAATGACATATGCAAGTCCTGCACAGTGGTCAGAGGGATTTTAAAACAGTCTTCTTGCAGGATAGTGGCCAGGTCACTACGTGATACTGGTGGAGGAAAACGATTCCTGACTCGCACCTCCAAAACCCCCAAAGTGGCTCAATAATATTTAGATCTGGTGACTGTGCAGGCCATGGGAGATGTTCAACTTCACTTTCATGTCCATCAAACCAATCTTTCACCAGTCTTGCTGTGTGTATTGGTGCATTGTCATCCTGATACATGGCACCGCCTTCAGGATACAATGTTTGAACCATTGGATGCACATGGTCCTCAAGAATGGTTCGGTAGTCCTTGGCAGTGACGCGCTCATCTAGCACAAGTATTGGGCCAAGGGAATGCCATGATATGGCAGCCCAAACCATCACTGATCCACCCCCATGCTTCACTCTGGGCATGCAACAGTCTGGGTGTTGTGCTTCTTTGGTGCTTCTCCACACCGTAACTCTCCCAGATGTGGGGAAAACAGTAAAGGTGGACTCATCAGAGAACAATACATGTTTCACATTGTCCACAGCCCAAGATTTGCACTCCTTGCACCACTGAAACCGACGTTTGGCATTGGCATGAGCGACCAAAGGTTTGGCTATAGCATGTATATTGACCCTGTGGAGCTCCCGACAGACAGTTCTGGTGGAAACGGGAGAGTTGAGGTGCACATTTGATTCTGCTGTGATTTGGGCAGCCGTGGTTTTATGTTTTTTGGATACAATCCGGGTTAGCACCCGAACATCCCTTTCAGACAGCTTCCTCTTGCGTCCACAGTTAATACTGTTGGATGTGGTTCGTCCTTCTTGGTGGTATGCTGACATTACCCTGGATACCGTGGCTCTTGATACATCACAAAGACTTGCTGTCTTGGCCACAGATGCGCCAGCAAGACGTACACCCACAATTTGTCCTCTTTTGAACCCTGGTTTTGAACTCACACATAATGTTGTGTGCATTTCAATATTTTGAGCAAAACTGTGCTCTTACCCTGCTAACTTAACCTTCACACTCTGCTCTTACTGGTGCAATGTGCAACCAATGAAGACTGGCTACCAGGCTGGTCCAATTTAGCCATGAAACCCCCCCCACTAAAATGACAGGTGTTTCAGTTTCATTGTCCAACCGTTGTGTTATATATATATATATATATAAAATATATATATAAAATATTATAAATATATATATATATATAATATATATATAATAAAATAATATATATAAGGAGGGGTTTTATGTATATATATATATTATTATATATTATATATATATTAATATATTATAATATGTATATACCCCTTCTTGAACCGCCACCTTAATGTGGTGGAGGAGTTTGAGTGCCCGAAGGATCCTAGAGGCTATGTTGTCTGGGGCTTAATTGTCCCTGGTAGGGTCTCCCATGGTAAACAGCCTCTAGCTGACGGGTTAGAAAAAGAGCGGTTCAAGACACCCTCATGAGGACTACACGAACGAGGCACGTGACATCGCCCGGTACGGCGGAGCCGGGGTCCCACCCTGGAGCCAGGCCTGGGGTTGGGACCCGTCAGAGAGCGCCTGGTGGTTGGGTTGCTCCTCGCCCGAAGGAGAAACGCGAGGCCATCCCCACAGGTCCACATGTGTTTTGTGGACCTGGAGAAGGCATCCGACTGTGTCCCTCGTGGTGCCCTGTGGGGAGTGCTCCAGGAGTATGGAATCGGGGGCCCTTAATTAGGGGCCATCGGGTCTTTGTACAAGCGGAGCAGGAATTTAGTCCGCATTCCCAGCACTTAGTTGGACCTGTTCCCGGTGCATGTTGGACTCCGGCAGGGCTGCCCTTTGTCACCGGTCCTGTTCATAACTTTTATGGACAGGATTTCTAGGCACAGCCAAGGGCCGGAGGGGGTCTGGTTTGGGGACCAGTGGATTTTGTTTCATCTTTTTGCAGATGACATGGTCCTACTGGCCCCCTCTAGTCAAGATTTACAACATGCACTGGGGTGGTGAGGGAAGAATGGAGCGGGAGATCAACAGATGGATCGGTGCAGCTACCACAGTAATGGGGACACTGTGCTGGTCCATTGTGGTGAAGAGAGAGCTGAACCCCAAAACGAAGCTCTCGATTTACCGGTCAGTCTACGTTCCTACCCTCACCTATGGCCATGAACTTTGGGTCATGACCGAAAGAACGAGATCCCGGATACAAGCGGCTCAAATGAGCTTCCTCCGTAGGGTGGCCGGGCACTCCCTTAGAGATAGGGTGAGGAGCTTGGACATCCGGGAGGGGCTCGGAGTAGAGCCGCTGTTCCTACACATCGAGAGGAGCCAGTCGAGGTGGTTCGGGCATCTATATCGGATGCCTCCTGGACGCCTTCCTCAGGAGGTGTTCCAGGCACGTCCCACCGGGAGGAGGCCCAGGGGACGGCCCAGGACACGCTGGAGGGACTATGTCTCTCGGCTGGCCTGGACACGCCTTGGGCTCCCCCCGGAGGAGCTGGAGGCGGTGTCTGGGGAGAGGGACGTTTGGGTATCTCTGCTGAGTCTGCTGCCCCCACGACCTAGTCCCGGATAAAGCGGAAGACGATGAGTACGAGTATATGTGTATATATATATATGTATGTATAAATATATATGTAACACTAACTCTTTTTATATATTATATGTTTCTTCAAAGATTTGTTGTACATACTGATGCCTTTTGGCAGAAAGGATCTCCTGTTGCTGATTGTCCCACAGTGGATCTGAAAAGCCTCTGACCAAAGACATTCTGTTGTTGTATGAGAGTCTGATTAAGAGAATGGCCTGGGTTGTCTGTAATGGTTATCATATTAGGAAGAATTCTTACTTACACAATCACCCTCAGAGTTTCCAGAGTAGTCCCCAGAACAGATCCAGACTTATTTGTTAGGTTGTTGAGCTTTTTTAAGTCACTGGCTCTGATGATGCTATCCCAAAAGACTCCAGGGGCCTCTACCTGAGTCCTCTGGAGTTTCTGACAAAGCATATCAGGTTGAATTGTAATAAATGCACTGGATAAATCAAAGAACATGATCATCACAGTGCTGATGGATTTGTCCAGATGACAGTGGGTTTGTTGAAGCAGGTGTATGATGGCATCTTCAACTCCAACTCCACAGCGATAAGCAAACTGAAGAGGGTCCTGATAATTGCTTGTTTGCTTACCCAGGTGGGCCAACAGGTGTCTCTCTAGGACATTAATTAAGTCGGACATTAGGGCAACAGGACTATAGTCATTGAGGACTGATCGGTGAGTTTGCTTTGGTACCGGAACATAGCAGAAGGTCATCCACAACACTGGAACCGTCTCCTGGGTCAAGCTAAAGTCAAAGAGGTGCTGTAGAATTCCACAGAGATGCTCTGCAGAGGCCTTCAGATGAAATCATACTCATGTCTTAGGTCAAAGTTTGGACCTAACTCCAACTGAGAAATTGAGGCAAGATTTGAAAATTGATTTTCATCTATGCTTTCCATTCCACTTGGCTCAGCTTAAGATATTTTATGAAGAAAATTGGGCAAAACATTGGGGAAAAAAATTCCTGTAGATGTGCAAAGCTCGTAGAGACTAAACAATTCACAGATGTAATTGCAGCAAAAGATGGTTCTACAATGTATTGAACACAAATGCCTGCCACACTTCAAAATCTATCCAGTTGTTCCACTTCCAAGTAATGCACTGCCTTGGTCTATCACAAGCGTCAAAAATATCACAATAAAGTTAAATTATGTTTGTAGTAGCAACATGACCAAATTTGGAAAAGTTTATGGGTGTGAATACTTTTACGAGGCACTGTACTTAAGCTGTGTTAAACACTGCATCTGAAAACTTACATTTATGGGGGGAGCGACTGAGTATGTACTGAATAGTTTTCCCCACCATGCTACTGCTGTCATTTTGCAGCTATTCTCATGCATTTCCCAGGATTATTCCAGCTCAATGCTCCACAGAAAACTAGTCAGAGCGAAAGTAGTAGCCTCTACTGTTTCACCCCCGAATTTGATCAATGCCAGGTGAATGCAATTTTGTTGAGTCTCTTACTGAAATAGGATATTGCCACAGACAGTTGCTTGGCAGATCCAACCACTGTGCTTTAATCAATCATTGTAATGCACTGGGTGCCACCACTATTCTTCTGGGGGTCTTGAAACATGCAAGAAAACAATGGGCCAGTTGATTAAATGCTTTTCATTTAGCACAGTCCATTCTGATGTCTTTATCACTATTAGATTCAATTAATTCAGCTAAATGGTCAATGGACCACATCTGCATTGTGTGCACGTATTTTACACTAAGAGGATGCGCACATTGCCTTTAAATCATTCCCCACTTGAGGTCAAATCCAGTCTCTTAATCCACTTACTCTATCCAACTCTTGTTTTTATTCATTTATTTCACCCACTTAGTTCTTGCCATCATTAAGAAACTGTACAAGAAAATCCGAAAGTTTTCTATCTCCAAAAAAAAAGCATATGCAAACAAAATGTACCCACATTTGTTTATGGACCATTGCAGGCTTTCAGTGATACAACTGTCCCGTATTTCCTATTTAGGGACATTTTTAAAATAAGTTCGACATGTTTGCCCATACCGTAGGTGAAAAATGCACTACCGATTGTTCTAAAGGGTAACAGCTAATTTGAAGTTATTTTGCACTTGCAAAGCCTGTGCTGTAAAACTCTGAAGCTATGTTTTAATTCTGTTTGTGAGAAGGTACAGCTCTGGTAATGTATACAGACATGAACAGATTGTTGTAGTCAGAAAGAAGGTGATGAGTCATCCTGTTTTTAAATTCAGCGACAGGAAGAGAGCAAGAATTACTTTTGACAGAGGAACTGAGATCTGAATCAAGCTGCCTTTATCTGTTGGTTAAATGGGGCTGAACTCCATCATCTTACAGCTGGTTAGTTGGCGTGGTGGCAGCAAATTTCGATCAAAGTTTGACACAGTTCATGGAACATTTGGATCATATCTGCAATGAATTGAGCATAAGCAAAAATTGAGATCAAAGTTGTCCACATGAGGTAACAAGTTCAGGTTAGCAATTTATCAGTTATACAGTATATTAAAGGACATTATAATAATTATTTTAATATTAATATATAAAATATATATAATAATATATAATAAAATAAATATGAATTGAAATACTTTTTTTTTTGTTAAAGGATGTTATTAATCCTTTTTTTGCAAGTTGTACAATGTGTGGAAACAAGTGAACTTGGAAGTCCAATTGTAGACGTGGACAATTTTATTGGCAAAATGTGGAAAAAGACTTACTATAAGTTCATGTTTCATTGCAGTGGCATAATCTCATACCAGCAAATAAGAAAAATCCAACCTTCAATTTTAAATTTTAAAACTTTTAATGTATCACCAATGGCACAGTCATTTGTATTCTAGCTGATTTTGTACAACCCCCTTTTACCAAGAGGAGACCGCATAGTCTTTCTTTTCACAAGCTTAGAGTGTCAAGAGAGAGGGATCTTTGATCAGTCATCATTGTACAATCTCTCTATTTTAGATCAAGTCCTGGGTTCTCTTATAGTTTTGTCTCTGTAGATAACCTTCTAAATGATGTAGCTCTGTTGTCTGGTAGTAGAAGGTTGACTGTTTGTCTGGTGAACCATTTCTATGTTGATTTAAACACATGTTTTTGATCACTGTCCTGCTAAAAAAAACACCTTGAAAGACAAAGCCCACAGCACCGCTAATCCTCCACTGTACTTAAAGGTAGGCGCTTTTCCCCTAATGCATCCTTTATTCGATGTCAGACTCACCTTGAGTGTTTGATGCAAAAGGTTCAATCTAAAAAATGCACATGCTTCCAGTTAAAGTGCCAAAGTCCTTTGACATGGGATTTCTGTCCTCAGGAAATACATGTTCTTACTCACGTTTTCAGTTTTCAATAAATTCTCTGATGTGAATTATGTCACTAGAATTAAAAAGGAATTCATTCGAATGTTGTTTTACATATATTTACTAGGGGTGCCAACATATTTTTCATTTTTAGAATGAGTTTTGGACTATCAAGAGTTACCTGAACTAAACCTGTTTTTAAGAAAGTAACACTTGTATGCAGACAAGTAAACTGGTTTTGTCAATCAGTTTACTAAATATTGTTATTTTACCTAAACAGGCATATCAGGGTATGAAGGTAAAAAGAACTAACAGAAGCAGAGAGTGACAGATAGGAACAAATTCAGATTTTTTTTTTTATATACCAGAAGGCCATAAACCAGTGGAATGGGACTATCTGCGGAATGTGTTTGGTGAAAACCTAAGAGCCATGTCTCTTCTTAACAACAGAGCACAGTCACGTTCAATTACCGTTAACTTACAATCAATAAGATGACTTACAACACATGAGAGGAACTTGGCAGCCTTCACTGATGCCTCCATTTTGGATAAAAAAAGAAAATCTTCTTCCACTATAGATTGTTGCCTTGTCTTCAGACTGGTCAATTACATCAATAACCCCAAACAACACTGCAAGAAAAAAAAAATAAGGTGAAGTAGCTTCTCTGTGAGTTCAGCACCCTTTCTTTCTTGGTACTCTGCCAGTAGGCCAGTAATTCTTTTCGAGATTTTTTTTATTTTATTTTTTTTCCTGGCAGTGTGGCAGTTTTACTGCATTTCCTCACTGAATACACTGACAAGATGGGATCACTGCCTAAAGGTTGGCAGCTAGTGAGACATGGCCTGTATGCTAAAGCACGGAAAGGAGGGCACTCCGCCCAGGCGGAGATGGGGCTGAACCACCAGGCCAGTGTGAGGTGCAGAAGCAGGAGGTGTCCTTATAATAATATCACTGCAATGGGGTTAGAAACTATAGATATTATATCATTTCATTGTTCTTGAGCTGAAACGTATACTTCCACTTTTAGAGGCTGTGAAGGGAATAGTAGTCACTCATTAGGCAAAGGTGTGACTTTAAATGTAATACTAACTCTTTTTAAATACACAGACTGGTGGGAGTTTGCTTTGTATTCTTTTGGGGAAGTTAAGGTGGTTTGAGGAATTTATGAAATTTAACTTTATTTTGAGCACCAGGAGAGGTCACAAATGAGCTAAATTATCTTTTCTCACTTAATCCTTTCCATCATTTGAAAGTGATGGAAAATCTTAGAGAGACCTGTTGTAGTTGGCCCTTTGCTGCACTTTTACAATGATTCCTGCTTGTTAAGCTTACCTAATCAACACATGTTGGGGATAAGGTTTAAGTAAGGTTGAGGTTCACTGCAAATGATTATTAGATAGCATAGGAGTCCTACCAGCAGGACGTAAGTTTTGCATGAAAGCTTTAAATTTAACTTAACATTATGGTACATTCCATATCATTCCATATATTTATATAAGTTTTAAGGATAGGGAAAAACTGTCCAGCCACAACACAAATACAAAAGCCACAACACAAATACAAGAGCACAATGGAAGTCATGCAACCTGCAACAGAAGTAACAGTGCCTGTTGAATGAAACAATGGGAAGAGAAGCTTTGCTTGCTAACAGTCACACTGATTGGAACCATGAGTCTACAATGAGCTTTGGCTTTGTTGCGTAAGTTAACTTATGCAGTTAAAACTGCGGTCAAGTGAGCCGACAGTCAGAAATACGCGGTCTCGCCAGCCAACACTAGCTCACTCTTAAAAATTAGCTTCACACATACGAGGTGCATTACGGTAATGGAGCAGAAAGGACCCGATCCTGGCAACGGTTGAGAAAATAAGAGAAAAACAGAAAAGTAACCTTCAGAACATTTATATTAATGACATTTTTACAACTTTCAGATAAATGTTTTACTGTAAATCTTTGGAGAAATAACGGGTCAAAGTATCTACTAATGCTCAACCAGTATATGCTTTTGTTGCTTTTAATTGTTATAGTATAGATGACCCTTTACTATAATCTGAAGAGATTGTGTTGTCACCTCTCATGGTTTAGAAGAAATAAAATTCTGAAAGTGGGACAAAAGCATATACTGGTTGAGTATTAGTAGATACTTTGACCCATTATTTCTCCAAAGATGTACAGTAAAATTATTTATAGATAAATATAAAATATTTATTTTTTTACATAAAACATTTATGTGAAAGTTTCCTCTTATTTTCTCAGCCGTTGCCAGGATCCGCATCCTTTCTGCTCCATTACCGTAATGCACCTTGCATGCACAAAGCTAATCTTTAGAGAGAGCTAGTGTCGGCTGGCGTGACCGCGTATTTCTGACTGTCCGCTCACTTGACCGCAGTGTAGTAACATATCTATAGGTTAGCGCCAGTTTCCCTAATCTTATGCTTAAGATTTACAAAGTTTCCCTCATCCCACTTTCTGCTCACGCTTACTCATCGTTGGTAAAATGGCAGAGTACACAGTGTATAACAAGAAAATAAGGACACTAAATAATACTGCTGTTGAATGACTTCCGTTGTGGTTTTTATATTTCCGTTGTGGCTTTTGATTTGTGTTGTGGCTCGTGTATTTGTGTTGCGGCTCTTGTATTTGTGTTGCGGCCTTTGTATTTGTGTTTCGGCTTTGTATTTGTGTTCGGCTCGTGTATTTGGTTTCGGCTCTTGTATTTTTTGTTGCGGCTCTTTTTTTGTTGCGGCTTTATATTTGTGTTGGGGGCTTTTGTATTTGTGTTGGACTCTTGTATTTTTTTGCGACTCTTGTATTTGTGTTGCGGCCTTTTTATTGGTTGCGGCTCTTGTATTTGTGTTTGGCGGCTTTTGTATTTGTGTTGCGACTCTTGTATTTGTGTTGCGGCTTTTGTATTTGTGTTGCGGCTTTTGTATTTGTGTTGCGGCTCTTGTATTTATGTTGCAGCTTTTGTATTTGACCTGACACCTCTGGACCACTGTATGGAATGATCATACAACACACAACTTTGAATTATTTTCAAACAAGAATTGGGTGCACAAGGTCAATTTTTTTGTAATTTCTTTTTCTAATATCTCTTAACACGTTGTACTTCAACATGCACTTTTTAAAAGCCATCAACAAGCTTCTTGTAAATTTCCAGTTCAATATTTTACTTTTTATCTTATTAGGCATTATTCGCATTTTAAGCACAGATTTAAAAATACATTTGAACCAGGTTGAGATGGAATCATTCCAGAGGATTAATGTTTATTAGCCTGCTTTATCCTTTCCAAAATTAGTTTTTCGGTATGTTTGAGATCACGGACAAGTGGGAATACCCC
>JAHHUM010003099.1:0-61737 GCA_036173005.1 Crenichthys baileyi | reverse complement strand
AAAAAATTCTTTTTACTCTGACAATTAAATACATTAAAGAGCCAGGCTTGCGGAAAAGACTGGTAAAGAGGAACGGTGGGCGGATGGGGGCCTTTTGTATGAAGTGGCTAGCTACCTTTAACGTTCACTAACACACTCCCAGCATCTGCTTAAATGTTTACACACCAATCATTGCCAGTGGACAGCCTCTCAATCAAGCCCAAATGCCAGGTTTGCATTGAATATTAAGTGGCTTATAATGGAGTGAGAAGTGATTGAGCATTATCTTTTCAGCTGTTAAGGGATAAATAGCTACATAAACTTTGAAAATTACAGAACTGTCGTTTGATACTATGTTGGGCTATTAAAAACAAGCAGATTAATGCTTTTTTTAAGAGCAACATCTTAATGTTGTCACAATAGATATTAATGGTTTAAGCAATAAATGAAAACATTATTTTGACATAGCATAACATAGAAGTGCTGGTCATAAAATTAGAATATCATGAAGTTGGCCGACATTTCTAAAAATCCTTTTTTTGTATTGGCCTCAATATCCAAATTTTCTGAGATACTGAATTAGGGGTTTTCATTAGTTGTCAGTTATAATCATCAAAATTAAAACAAATGAACATTTGAAATATTGAATATTGAAAATACTCTAATTTTATAATTTTATCTTTAGAGTGAGAAATTAGCAGGGCTAATGGTCTACACACCATTTAATACCACTTGCATTCTAGATGCATTTCATTTTCAGGAATCCATCTATGTGCAAACATCAGTGATGAAAACATAAAAACAAGAACTGTGAAAATATATACTTTATATTGTGGGAATTCTTATAAAAAATAATGTTTGAAAGAGGGACCAAAAGTGATGAAAGACATGCAAGAGTAGCAGAGCTATGATCATTTTAACCCTTGTTGAAGTAAGATCAAGCCTGTGGTAAAGTTCACACACCACAGTAGCCTTTGGCTATCTTCCTGCATCAGACAAGCTACATATTTTTAATAACATCTGCTAAAAGCAATGAGTTTGTTTCGTGTTGAAATCAACAAAGCAGCGATGGCCAAAGATACTGATACTTCAGGAGGCCAACACTTATCTTGGCTCCTCAGCAGGGCAATTGAAGAAGGGACAAATGGTAAGGTTAAACTGAGGATTTTAAAGTACATTCAGTCTATAAAATTAGCACTTAGCACATGGACTACAACCAGAGCCCAGAGCAGTAAAACATATGCTTCATTATGATGATAATCAGACAAAAAAAAACAATATTCTAATTCTCAGTAGGATGAAGTTTTGCTGCCATGCTTCTACTTACTTAAAGGGATTTGATTATTACCCTTGACACTTAATTTGCCTACCAGCTCTCTCTCGTCCACCACCTAAATAGATTTCGAATAAAATTATCACCAGAGGGCTACAAATATTCCATCACAATATAACAAAAAGAAATCCACATGTTTTATTTTTAGACTACCTGCCTAAAGGAGGTCAGAACTGAAACTAAATCAGGAACATCCCAAATGCAATATTCTTACTTGTACTTCTATTTGATATAGTTACTGGGTTTTGTTATATTTGACTTCAGTAACAGCGTACAGATGCTATATGTAACCTAACAGGAAAAAAAAGAAAAACTATATAGAGAAAACTTTGGTTGGCACCTGGTTGGCATTCTTTGTAGGGAACAATTGTTCATAACTCAATCGCCATAATGTTTAGAGTTAACACATACATTTTCAAATAACATTTTATACTAAATTAAAAAAGGGTAACACCAACAAATAAGAATTAACGGGTAGCCCAGTCTTCAGAAACTGTTTTTAAAAATTCATTGCGACACAAATGTTTGGCATGCATTTTTAAAATGTCTTAACAGTATAGAAATTGTATATATTTGTATAAAAACATAATCGTTATATGCAGAACAAATTTGTTATTAGTATTTTTGCTTTGAAAAGACCAAAATTATAAAAAAAATAAAGTATTTTTAATTTGCTGATTTGGACAAAAGCATAAGACTAAAAAACTAAAATTGGGACTGAAAAATTTTGGAATATCCATCCATCCAGTGTCTTCTGCTCATTATTGATCAGGTCGCAGGGGTAAAAGGTCCAGGAGGGCAGCTTAGAGTACCCTCTACCCACAATCACTGTCCAGCCCCTTCAGGGGGGGAGGGAAGGCAAGCTGCCCCCATGCTAGAAGGGATGCATTTTCCCTCCACAATATTCTAGATCTGGCCCAGGATCTCTTCCCAGTAGGTCGTGGCCAAAAAGCCTCCTAGGCTCAGGAGATATCCTTACAGGATGCCTAGACCACCTCAACTGACCCCTTTTGGTGTGGATAAGCAAAAGCTCTACACTGTAAATTGTAATTTTGCACATTAATTATGTCAATATGTAATTCTGAGTCAGTTTGGCAAGTATTTTATTAAGCTATTGTGATAACACATTTTTTAATTGAAAACTGCTCAATTACACAAAAAAGTAAAAAATGGAACTTCACATGGAGTCAATTCTGAAATGTTTTTAAACTGAACTATCTCTGTAATTATGGGCGTGTCTAATTTAAAATATGGCTGCTTCATCACGTTTATCTGACTGTTGGGACTTGGCAATGGGTGCAGGCAAGTAGAGAGAGAGCCACCATTTTCGCCTCTTCGCATATTTTGGAGTTTTTTGGTCGGCACTCGCTTTTAAGGTGACTAAAGTAACACATTTTTACATACTGAATAATAAAATTAGCTAACGCTAAATAACTACAACAAATAACCGAGCCTAACTAGCTTATGTGGCTTAGCATTCCTGGCGATATGTCGGGGCATGTGCTCCTGGTACACTTCACTTGACTGCTATTAGGATTCAGGTAACTAAGATATTTTTCGCTGTCTTTGCTGAACATAACTCTCGCCACAGCTAATGTATTGTGTAATGCACATATTTCCTATTGAAAAAGGTGCCATGTCGGTGCTGTTTGTAATGGCGTTTGTACAAAAATAAATAAACACAGACAGGGCATGGTTTTAGCATATGTGGTGTATAAATTTTGTGAAACTAGAGGGATAGACAGGGCGCGATTTGCGCTGCTTGCCGCTGTGTTCAGCGCAAAGTTTAACTATCTTGAACTTTAATCGCAGCGTGTGCGGGACCTCGCAACGCGGTGCGCTTTGCTTCGTGCTTGTGCTTTGGTCATTACAGCACGAAACTGCCCTTGCAAGCCATTAAAAGTTACAGAGCCTAGCGGCCATGTTGTCATCGTGCCCATGTGGAGGGGAGGGCATAATGAAAGTAAGTTTCTGAGTTTTTCTTATATTTCTCTCACAGTTTTTGAATCATGCTTCTGTTTATTATTTTTCTGGTTATGTTTTAGTCTTGTTCATGTTTTGTCAAGTTTGGTTTTTGGTTCTGGTCATGATTCAGTTTTTGTTTGTATTCAAGAGTCTCTGTTCTTGCTCCAGCCACGTTCTGTTCTGTCTGTTAATTATCTTTATCCAGTTCACCTGCTCCAAACCAATCTGTCTCCTAGCTCCACCTGTTTCACACTCTATATATACACACCTGTTCAGTTATTCGTTGCGGAAACATTATCCAAATCATGCTCAAGTCTTGTGTTTTTGGACCATGCCTGTCTAGCCAACCTGCTTCTGTTTTGTTCCTGCCTCTTCTAAGAGTGAGTTTTTGTTTTTTTTTATTAAATCGTTTTTCACCTACCGTCATGCTGCCTACTTGTCTGCATTCTGGGGTCCTCTATCTCGCAAGTCCTAACAGAATGTTTCCGCCAAACTTGGACCTCGCAGACAAGCGGAAGGCCTTGGATCGCTGGGTGGAACGTCAGAAGGAGGAGGTGATGAGGAATCTGCCTACCGACCTCGAGGTGCTGCCCTCTCCACTGCTGCTGGAACAGATGGAACATGAGGCAGCCCAGCGCCAGAGAGTTCGGGAGGGCTGCTCTGTCCATCCGCCTCAGCTCTGGCGTTCCCCTCCTGCTTCCGTACCTGCAGCTAAGCAATCATCTTCCTCCTGGTTAACAGCCGTGGGCTGGCGTGGAGGTGGTTTCCCTGCCAGCTGACGTGAGGGCTGCAGCAAGCAAGCCCGCACCTTCATCTGCCACAGCAATGTCTCCCAGGCTCCCTGCAGCAAGTATTCCCGCATCTTCGTCTGCCACAGCAAAGTTTCCCAGGCTCACTGCAGCTCCGCCCATGCCGTCTTCAGCCCGGTGTTCTGAGGCAACACCAGAGGAGCTGGAGGATCGATTAAGGTTTTTTGCCCGCCAGATAAAGTGCTTCAGGAAGACCAGTCTCCTGTATTTCTCTCCTGAGCAGATGCAGAGAATTAAGCAAATGGAGGATTATGAAACGTCAGTAAGGCTGTTTTACTGCCGTCCTCCTTCACCCACACCAAGCCACATGAGTGCTGGTGCTGAGCAGCAGCCCACGTCAGGTCTCCAGAGCGCTGGTGCTGAGCAGCAGCCCACGTCAGGTCTCCAGAGCGCTGGTGCTGAGCAGCAGCCCACGTCAGGTCTCCAGAGCGCTGGTCCATTCAAATTCCAGTTTAAAAGATTTGTTGTTCAGGAATCAGAAGTTCAGGAAATTGCTGTTGATCCACAATTGGATCATATTGAAAACAATATTGATGAGCAAGGTCAGGATAATTCTGACAATGAAACGACAGGCCCTGGAGCCACTGTAAAGAGAAAAATTGAGCAAAGACTTGCATCTTTACTTCTGCGTATGCAGGTAGTCTTGCAAGTTTCCCAGTCTGCCACTCAAGAGATAATTAATGAACTGCTGAAAATAGGAACTTTGACGATTTAAACAGCCATACAGATACTTGCAGATAACAACTGTAACATTGAAGAAGAAACCGTTTGTCTTTTCCTAAATTCTTTGCAAGGTCTGAAACTTCTTTGTTCCATTTCAGAAAATGGGTGTTTAGGATCTGCACAAAAAACTATCCTATTTCAAATGAAATTTGTGTGTCATTGAGCTAGGAGAATATATCTTGGATTTGCATTCTAAAAAATATTTGTTTATGGACCAATTCTACAAACTCTGCAAGCATTGTTAAATAGAACAGATATTATTGAAAGACTTGTAAAACCTAGTACTGACCCCAAACCTGGGCATTATACCATTGTGTTTGATGGTTATTATTTTAAAGGAAACTCACTACTTTCTGCAGAGGAGCAATGCATTTCCTTAGCACTATACATTGATGTTTTTGAGGTCTGTAATCCGCTAGGAACCTCTAGGAAAAAACATTAACTCTGTGCAATATACTGGGTAATTGCAAATTTACCTGTTAAATTAAGGTCATTATTGTCAAACATTTATCTTGCTCTTTTGTGTCGAAGTGTAGATGTTAAAACATTTGGTTACAAAGGCATTTTAGAACCACAGTTGAGAGTTCTCCAACTACTTGAAACACAAGGTGTTTATGTGTCCAAATTGGGAGCTAGCATTAAGGGTACAGTGGTGTTTGTGTCTTCTGACAATTTAGGAGCACATTCATTGGCAGGTTTTCATGAGTCATTTAATGTTGATAAATTCTGTCGTTTTTGCACAGCCAGTCGTACTGATATACAGCGTTCTGTACAAAGTAGTATATTTCCACAAAGAACAAAACAGTCACATGACGACAGTGTTGTCAAGCTTATGCAAAATGAGAACTTGAAAAGTGTTGATGGAGTGAAAAGTGATTGTGTTCTTAACAAACTGACCTACTTTCATTGCATAACTGGACTTTTAGAAGGCATTGTGCCTTTTGAGCTTTGTGTTTTCAAAAAAGAAGTACTTTACCTTACAATTTTTGAATAGTGTCATACGCGATTTCCCTACAAATGTTCTGACAGAATAAACCATCCACAAAAGCTGTCTGAAAAAATCTTGGTTAGTCAAACTATTGGAGGGAATGGACATGAAAATTGGACATTATTGAGACTGTTACCCATATTCATTGCTGACTTTATACCTGAGAACTACGATGCGTCGTGTTTAGTTATTGAACTTAAAGACTGTTGTCTGAACTGTTGGCATCCTCTAGCTTTAGTTCACTGCTTTGGGCCATTGGTAGAATTTTGGACTATAAGGTTCGAAGCTAAACATAGCTTTTTTAAGAAAGTGGTCCGTGACGTAAATAACTTCAAGAATATTCTTCTGACTCTATCAGTGAGACACCAACTTATGTTGGCATACTACCTTGACTCGCCCATTCTCTTTAAATCAACAGTGGAACTTAAAGGAGCATCAGATGTGTGTGTGGACATGCTTTCTTCTTCTGTTAAGCAAGTGATTGAAAAGAAATTTCAAGCTGTCGGAAGTATTTCATTGTCATCAACTGCATACATACATGGAACAAAGTACACCAGTGACATGTTTGTCTCATTTGGAGAGACACATGGACTTCCTGATTTTTGTAAAATTCTTCATGTGTTGCTGGTGTGCAACAAGGCTTTTTTTGTTCTTGAACCTTTCACAGCCCTATTCTTGGACCACCTTAGGTGCTACAAACTCAGCGGACAAGACCCTGTAGAACTCAAAGTAGCTGAACCAGACGAGCTCAACCACTACTCTCCACTGGCAGCGTACACTGTCCGGGGAAGACTTCTAATCTCACCAAAGGCCTTTCTGATACATACATAAGGTATTTTTTAACAAGTTTATGTACAAGATAATGGGCACTACTATTGTCACAGGTATACAAGGACATCAGAAAAATCTTTTTGGGAGTAATGTACATCAATTTATTTTTATTTTTATTTTTAAAACCTTGTTAGAAAACATTTACACGATTTTAGTGATTTACATTATTTTAACCCTGTAATAATTAATGGCAAAAAAACTGATCTGTCAGTTGTCATAAAAAATAATTTTGAGCATTAATTTACATGCACATTTATAGCATCATGTACATATAAAATGCTCATTAACATTAACAAATATATAAAGCCCACAATAATACTAAAATAATTTAACAGAATCATACAAAACATAAGTCAGTCCAGAGCACTTGGTATGTTAAGGTGTACTTAATTGTAAGCTTGCACTAATGCCATTTAATGTATTGTCTTTTCATAGATTCGCCATGCTACTGCGTGTCATCCTAAGTGACAGCGACATAAGAAAATTTACTGTTGACCAATTGCCAGATACTGTTAAAGACTTCAGCAAATTTCTGAGGACAAAGCTTTGAATTGATGGGGAGCTTGTGGTTCAGTATCACAATCCTGAATTTGACATGGAGCTATGTAATCTAACTAGCATGTCAGACCTTCCTCAAGATAAAGCGACACTGAAAGTGCCCTCCAAGTCAGAAAGCTACCACACAGACTCTACCCTAGACACAGCAAGCCTCTCATCATCCTGTGAAGAGTCTCCCAGTACAAGTCAAACTCGCCAGTTGCCCCTTCCTTTCCCTAACCCTAACTTTACCTATCATGTGAAATTAAGATTACGAGCAGCCAATGAGTTCTTTAACAGTAATGGCAATGTATATGAACCACCAAAGGAAATAAAAAGTGATATGCTACATAAGTTAGTTCAAGCCATTTTTGCCTACACCCCATATCCAACTCGGGAGGAGAGTGAGGCTATGGCTCAAGCACTTGTAATCAAGCAACCTTGTCTGTAAGATCCAGGATCAGTGTTTGGATAGTACAGCTATAAATTTAGTTTAAAGTTCAGAACTTCAGACAGACGTTTCGTCAATCTGGGTGCCCTGAGCTTTCAGTAAATGAGCATTCCTCTAGTCCATTAAAGTCAAAAAGAAGGCAAATTTCTTGCCAGGATTTCCAGATGGGAAAAGTGAGAATGATCTTGAAGTGGAAAGAGCCAACTTGGTCAGTGAAATGAAGAAAAGAAAAATTGACTGGAAGCTAGTTGACAAAATGATGGACAATACTTTGCGGAGGAAGGAGATCATAAAAGATGAGCAACTGGTCGCACAAGTTCAAGAAAGGTGACCTGCCTTGTTCTTCGTACCTCAGGTGTGTTGAATGGATTGCACAGTATTGTTGAAAGAATTGTTTAAAATTGTGCTTTGATGAGTTTTCTTTTTTGTGCCTTAACCCCCATCCTTTTATGCAGATTGAATTAGAATTTGCTCGCCGCACATCGGTAAACCTGAAGGAAGTCTTCTTCTCTGGGCTTGACCAGTACCTGGACAGGTTCCTTAAGCTTTTCAAAGCCAAGAGTGGATTGCCAGAACTGACAGGGGGAAGCTATAATTTTATTAACTTGAGAAATGCTTGTACTTTTTGTTCTGTTTTTTAGAACTCTACTCACACAAAAAGAACCATTCTTCTGTTAGGCCTTTCTCATTTCCTCAGAGATGATGCCCTGGCCAAGACTGTGGAGGTAGGTAAATCACTACTGTCTAACATTTTCATATTATACACACATACAGTCATGGAAAAGTGATAAGACCCCCCTTGTTTTTTCAGTTTCTTGTTCATTTTAATGCTGGTACAACTAAAGGTATATCACGTGAAGATTAAAATTCCCGGGGTACTGTATACCCCCCGTGTACAATTAGGCTTAAAAATGTCAAATAGGAAAGTAGTATGCAATGAACTGCATTTTTGTGGTATTTATTATATTCTTCAGGTGGTAAATCTGTTGTGGTCCCAGACATTAAAGTGAACAAAAAACACAAAGCAAGGGCGGTTTATCATTTTCTCAAATCGGAATTGGCTGCTATCGCCATGTCACAGGTGACAGCTTTGGTTGGGGTTATCCTATTTAAGTTATATTCTTTTTGCTCGATTACAGTTTTATGCTGCATATTTTACTACCTGCCGTTTGTAATCTGCAGAATATTATTTTCTTTTTGGGGGCATTTTGTTCAGTCTCTCTCTGTTGTCTTTAAATTAATGTTTCGGTTCAGTGGTACAGGGGCAGCATATACTATACCGGTAGTTGTCACTCAACTATTTCTCTCTGTTCCGCTGGATGCGGAAGGGTTCGCAGCAACTCCAGTCAGTCAGAGCTGTTCCACCTGGTGCACCGTGGTGCGTTGCTTATCTAAAATACGCAGCTGTTCTATTTTTGCCGCTTACCACACCAACTCCACGTCAATCTAGAGCACAGCGGACCTTTCAGGCAGGAAGCCAGTTGAAGAAAAGCACAGTGGATCCAGTCGAGTTTACAAGTGAAAGACAACATGTGCAGAATTTGGATCGTATTTTACTCTGAAACATCCTCATGATCTGCGGCTCCAGCACCAACCCACCACTGCATCTCACTCGATACTTGGCACACGACAAGACGTTTATTGTATTGTGGCAAGAAAAAAGCAGTAAGTAAAGAAAAACGAGTGGCCATCATTACTTTAAGAAATTAAGGTCAGTCAGTCCGAACAATTGGGAAAACTTTGAAAGTGTCCCCAAGTGCAGTCGCAAAAACCATCAAGCACTACAAAGAAACTGGCTCACATGATGACCGCCCCAGAAAAGGAAGACCAAGAGTCACCTCTGCTGCGGACGATAAGTTCATCCGAGTCACCAGCCTCAGAAATCGCAGGTTAACAGCAGCTCAGATTAGAGAACAGGTAAATGCCACACAGAGTTCTAGCAGCAGACACATCTCTAGAACAACTGTTAAGAGGAGACTGTGTGAATCAGGCCTTCATGGTAAAATAGCTGCTAGGAAACCACTGCTGAGGACAGGCAACAAGCAGAAGAGACTTGTTTGGGCTAAAGAACACAAGAAATGGACATTAGACCAGTAGAAATCTGTGCTTTGGTCTGATGAGTCCGAGTTTGAGATCTTTGGTTCCAACCATCGTGTCTTTGTGCGCCGCAGAAGAGGTGAACGGATGGACATGCCTGGTTCCCACCGTGAAGCATGGAGGAGGAGGTGTGATGGTGTGGGGGTGCTTTGCTGGTGACACTGTTGGGGATTTATTCAAAATTGAAGGCATACTGAACCAGCATGGCTACCATAGCATCTTGCAACGGCATGCTATTCCATCCGGTTTGCATTTAGTTGGACCATCATTTATTTTTCAACAGGACAATGACCCCAAACACACCTCCAGGCTGTGTAAAGGCTACTTGACCAAGAAGGAGAGTGATGGGGTGCTGCGCCAGATGACCTGGCCTCCACAGTCACCGGACCTGAACCCAATCGAGATGGTTTGGGGTGAGCTGGACCGCAGAGTGAAGGCAAAAGGGCCAACAAGTGCTAAGCATCTCTGGGAACTCCTTCAAGACTGTTGGAAAACCATTTCAGGTGACTACCTCTGGAAGCTCATCAACAGAAGGCCAAGAGTGTGCGTAGCAGTAATCCAAGCAAAAGGAGGCTACTTTGAAGAACCTAGAATAGAAGACATATTTTCAGTTGTTTCACACTATTTTGTTCAGTGGCGGTTGCTGGTCTTTCAAGGAGGGGAAGCTCAATTTCAAGATCGCTGATTCGCTCATTTCGCTGTCAATCAAAAAGGGATTCAGCCTCAGACAGATCATCCAATCATCATGCAGAAGCTGAGCGTCCAGGCCAGCCGAGGCCAGCCCACTGCCCCATAGACCCCCCCTTACATTAATTTCCCAATTATTCACCATCAAACTTCAGAGTTACCTGATCTTGTCTTCCTGTATGTGGGTGAAATCTGCAAAGAAAACCATAACAGAACACTCAGGCCAATCTGACCCAGCAGAGACACTTAGGAGGACTCTAGCCAAACACAGTCATCAAATTCAATCACATGGATCAACACTTCGCAGCCTCCTGGAACAGCAACGTCATTCAAATAAGCAACTGGATCAGATGGCTACACTTTTGCAGCATGCACTAAACATCCGGACATCCCAGACACCAGAGGGAGCTACAGAGTCTCCGACCTCTTCCCCGGTCCCACAGCAGCTTCTGCATTCATGAGACGTCACTTCCCCAAACCCCAAAAAATACTCCAGTGAGCTTAGTAAGTGTGGGGGATTCCTCCTGCAATGCACTTTAGTTTTCATTCGCTCCCTGCAGTAATTTCCTCACAATGATGCTAAGATTTCCTTCTCTTAGGGCTTCTTACTGGCAAAGCACTTAGCTGGACAGAAGCCTCTTGTGCCCTTAAGGCAGCCTTCTTTTCAGTCACTAGATGAATCCTTGAAAGATGAGCTTGCCCTGTTTAAATGAAATGATAGCGCTAGCTACTAGAATGGATAATCAGATGAGGGAAAGTAGAAGGTCCCGAATAGAGCGCACTGCTTTGAGATCCCAACCTTCCCTGCCCTCTCCACCTCCTCAAGCACAGTTCAGTAATCCTCTCCCTGAACCACATGGCCCTGTCTTTTAGTGTTTAACCCTTTCTCTCTCCTAGACATGGCTACTGGCTGAGCTTTTATTGTGACTAACTCTATGTGCTCTCTTTCAGACTCTAACCTTGAAAACTGGCTCAGAGTTTATCTGTTCTTTCTTTCTAGATGAAACGACTAAAGGGGCTACATCCATTAACATTTACTTTTCCTTCCCATAGAAAGTACTCCTGGATCAGTGCTTCTTTGTTCTCTTTGTGTCTCTGCTCTGTTCTCTCTAACCCCCAGTCGGTCGTGGCAGATGGCCGCTCACACTGAGCCTGGTTCTGCTAGAGGTTTCTTCCTGTTTAAAAGGGAGTTTTTCCTCTCCACTGTTGCTGCATGCATGCTCAGTATGAGGGATTGCTGCAAAGTCAACGCCAGTGACTGTCCACTGTCTCTACATGCTCATCCGGGAGGAGTGACTGCTGCAAGTCACTGACTGGATGCAATCTGCTGGGTTTCCTTTCCTTAGACAGAAAAACTTTTTATCCAATTTGAATAAATAACTGAATCTGAGTGTAATGCATGTACCGGACTTTTGTGAAGTGCCTTTAGACAACATGTGTTGTGAATTGGAGCTATATAAATAAAACTGAATTGAATTGAATTGAACCGAAGCATCTGGGTAGAAACCGGTTAACCCCGGAAGAGAGGCAACGGCGTAGACAATCCAACCAGTGTCTGTATTGTGGTTCCCTAGACCATTTCATTGCGGCCTGCCCTGTTCGGCCAAAAGAGAGGGTCCGTCATCTTTAAAGGGGGAGTTGACGGACCAAAGAGAAAGATACTCTAAGACCCCTAGACTAACTTTGCCTGCAACCGTCCTCTTCAACCAAGATCAGTTAAGCCTAACTGCCTTAGTTGATTCAGGGTGTGAGCAAAACCTCATCGATCAGTCCCTAGTCCAACAAGCTAACATAGCCGTGGAGACACTAAATCCTCCACACCAAGTGCTCGCCCTGGATGGAAAGACTCTTCCCCGAATTACACACCAAACTAAACCAGTTGAACTCATAATATCCGGTAACCACCATGAGAGGATCACATTTTTTGTGTTTCCTATATTTCAAAGCTGCTTAGTTCTAGGATTTCCCTCGCTACATAAACACAACCCCCATTTAAACTGGTCAGAAGGACGTGTCGAATCTTGGTCTACTAAATGTTTATCCTTTTGTCTCCAGTCAGCTGTCTCATCTCATCCAGCTTCAGTAGACTCCTTGTAACCCGAACCGTCGGACCATTCTCAACTGCCTGAGGAATACCTAGATCTGAAACAGGTTTTCAGTAAGACCAAGGCCTCATCATTTCCTCCCCACCGCTCTTATGACTGCACAATCAGTCTCCTTCCTGAGGCTCCTCTCCCTTCCAGCCGTCTATACAACATTTCTCATCCAGAAAGACAGGCCATGGAAAAATACATCTTTGAATCATTAGCTGCTGGAACAATCCGCCATTCCTCATCCCCGTTAGGGGTGGGTTTCTTCTTTGTGGGGAAAAAAGATGGTTCTCTGTCCCTGCATTGATTACAGAGGGCTTAACCAAATCCCTGTTAAAAAAAAATACCCTCTTCCCCTCTTATCATCAGCTTTTGAACCACTCCAAGAAGCCACTCTCTTTACTAAACTAGATCTTCGCAACGCATACCACTTGGTACGAATGCGTCAAGGAGATAGGTGGAAAACAGCATTTAAGACACCCTTGGCCATTTTGAATACCTAGTGATGCCTGCTTTCCAGGCTCTAGTCAGTGACGTTTTAAGAGACATTCTGAACATTTTTTTATTCGTCTAACTCGATGACATCCTCATCTACTCAAAAGATCTTGCAGAACACCGTCACCATGTCCGCTTGGTTCTCCAACGTCTTCTAGAAAATAGACTTTTTGTTAAAGCAGAAAAATGCAAATTCCACAAACCACCAGTCACCTTCGTGGGCTTCATATTAAAGGGTGGGCAGGTTCGCTCTGATCCAGAGAAAATCAAAGCAGTTCTCGACTGCCCTACCCTGAACTCACGAAAACAGCTCCAATGTTTTCTGGGCTTCGCTGACTTTTACCGACATTTCAACAATTTACCCTTGAGGTTGATGCATCTGATTCAGGGTGGGGGCTGTATTGTCACAATGTTCTGATCAGGATGGAAAACTTCACCCATGTGCTTTTTTCTCCCGTAGACTCTCAGGTACAGAAAGAAACTATGATGTGGGGGACCGAGAACAGACTGATCACAAGAACCTTGCTTACATTCAGTCTGCTAAACGCTTGAACTCCTGTCAGTCTCTTTGGTCTTTGTTTTTTTCCCGCTTTAATCTGTCCATTTCTTACAGACCAGGGGATAAAAATGTCAAACCTGATGCTCTATCCCGTCAATACTCCTCAGAGGACTCTGAACAACAACCCACCACCATACTACCACCTAGTTGCATTGCTGGCTCGCTCACTCGGGAGATAGAAAATTTAGTTACCCAGGCCCAGCAGTCTGAACCTGATCCTGGAACTGGTCCACCTAATCGCACGTATGTTCCATCCTCAGTCCGTCCTCATCTCATCCACTGGTTTCCTCCTTCTAAGTTCTAAGTAAACAAGGAGGTCAAAGAATATGTCAAGGCCTGTTCTGTCTGTACACGCAACAAATCATCTAAACAACCCCCTGCATGTTTATTACAACCCCTCAGTGTGCCCAAAAGATCCTGGTCTCATATCGCCCTGGATTTCGTCACAGGGCTTCCCTGCTCACAAGGTATGACCACCATACTAACCATAATCTACCATCTCTCTAAGTCATGTCACCTTATTCCCCTTAGGAAACTTCCATCTGCGCTCCAAACAGCCCAACTGTTGGTCAAATTCGTCTTTCGGCTGCACGGTATCCCTCAGGACATCCTCTCTGACCGTGGACCCCAGTTCATCTCCCAGGTCTGGAAGCAGTTCTATGCAGCGCTGTAGGCTAAGGAATCACTCACTTCCGGTTACCACCCTCAGTCCAATGATCAGACAAGCAAGAACTTGAGTCAACTCTCAGATGTCTAAGATCCACAAACCCCGCATATTGGAGCAAATACTTACCATGGGTCGGATATACACATAATTCACGTTTCCTCTGCCAGTGGATTTTTATTCTTCGAAGTCTCCCTTGGTTACCAGCCACCTCTTTTCCCTGCCAATGAGAAAGCTATATCGGTTACATTGGTCAACCATCGTATTCTCCGCTGCAAACAAAATTGGAGGTCCACTATTCAAGCTCTTCACTGCATTGCACATCAAAACAAATTATTTGCTGATAGAAAACGTTCACCCCCTCCACAATATCAACCCGGTCAAAAGGTCTTTCTTTCCTCCCGGGACATCCCCTTGAAATCAATGTCCAGAAAACTGTCACCCAGATTCATCGGCCCATTTGAAATAGAGTCCATAATCAGTCCCACGTCGGTCGGGCTCTATCTGCCTTCTAATCTACGCATTCATTCTACCTTTCATGTCTCTCAACCTATACCTGTACTCACCAGCACATTCTGCCCTCCAGCCGAGCCCCCTCCACCCGCCCCGGACTTTTAGGGGCACCTCGTCTACACGGTCCGACGGATCATGGACTCCCGTTGGTAGGGTAGAGGTTGTCAGTACCTCGACGACTGGGAGGTGTAAAGATTATTAATCTGACAATATTATTTATTATTTAATATTAATACTTAAATATTTTATTAAATAATATTTTGGTCTGTTAAGGGTTGTCCTGCCCAGTAAGGCGATGGTATTAAGACAAAATAGAAAGGTGTGAGACGAGCTCTGACATTATTGAACAGCATAAACTCTGCACACACGGAATGAATTCACACAATTTCGTAAAATACAAGAATTTATTAACAAAAATAAGTCAACTCAAAGTCAAACATATTTCAATTAACAAACTCTTTACTATGCTAAAACAATCCAACTAAACTACCAAGCAGAATTAAAGAATATGGAAGACTAATGGGCTATGTAGAATATAAACAAGTTGATTAAAGATGAAAATCATGACCAAAAGAGTGATGCAACATTACCATGCAATGTTATTTATGTTTGAGAACCAAGGATTATCAGATAAAATATTATTTTAATAGAATAATGTTTTAAAGAATGGTCTGCTGAATAAAACCAACCTTCTGGATGACTAATTCTCAATGGTGTCTCATTAGCTGCCTTTATTTATTAAAATAATATTTAAATAAATATTACGGTGGTGCAGTTGGTAGCACTGTTGCCTTGCAGCAAGAAGGTCCTGGGTTCGATTCCCGGCCGGGGGTCTTTCTGCATGGAGTTTGCATGTTCTCCCCGTGCATGCGTGGGTTCTCGCCGGGTACTCCGGCTTCCTCCCACAGTCCAAAGACATGCCTGTTAGGTTAATTGGTCACTAAATTGCCCTTCGGTGTATGAATGAGTGTGTGGCATGGTTGTTTGTGTGTTGCCCTGCGATGGACTGTCCAGGGTGTACCCCGCCTCTCGCCCATAGACTGCTGGAGATAGGCACCAGCTCCCACGCGACCCACTATGGAATAAGCGGTAGAAAATGACTGACTGACTGACTGATTATTAAGGGAATATTTGGAAAAGAGCCAAATCTTTCTGGAGAAATGGGGCTTAATGGTGTTTACTTAGTTATCAGATTTAGTAAAATAATGTTTAGGGACTATTATTCACTAGCTTGAAAACTAAACCTTTCTGTTAACTATTCTGTAGCAGCAAGCACGTGTTCTTACCGGTTAGCAGTTGAGCTAACAAAAGAAGCTGATAGCTTAGCACCAGAATCACACACACACCTTTAAAAATACCGTCAATAAAAGGGTTAAAATGCATAAGCGCGGACGACGCGTTATGAACAATCTTCTGTGTTTAAAATCACCCTTTAAATAAAGTTTATCTTAACTTTAAAAAAAACACACAAACACAGAACACAAACTGTGCATGTGTGCTGTAGATAGCCTGCTAGCACTAAGATAGCAGAGTTTCACACAAACAAACTGCATAAAAGGAAAAACGTTTAGATCATTTCATCCTAACTATTATTCTGCCCAAACCTAACTTCATGAACCGTGGTGAGGAAACGTTGTCCAAGGGGTGAAGTTTGAAGAAACGTCCACAGTCAACAAGCGGTTAGCTTTCAGCTAACCTGACCTCCGGAGCTGTGGCTTGAAAGACGGCTCGTTCTGTCCATCAAACATCTGTTCATTACCGGAACCACGGTGATGCGGGCCGTTGTTCTTCCTTCAGAGTTGGCTTGTAGAAACAGCTTCTCTGCTGGGGATTTTTCTGCGATACAGTTTCTGCAGGCTCGGAGAGAGAAAGTAAGCAATATTTATACCTTAATTTCCCCTCTTTATGAATGAAATCACCAGGTACACAAACAGTGCTTCACTCATACTTAACTTTGCATATGATCGCGTGATCTTATGACACTCTTGGATCCAGTTTGAAGAGTTTATGTCTTCTTGCCAGCAAAAGACATTAGCGCGCTGGGCCTCTCCTGACCGGTCACACTAGAGGCCGTGTGGAAAAGAGGGCGAATGTAGCAACAGCTGTGCTTTTATTTGGGTAGTGACGTCACAGGAAGTCCGCAGTTATCCTGTTTTTGGCTGTGCTGGAAGAGGGCTAATACACTTTATTTTGAAAACTCCAGAAAAGTCTATACTGAAGTTTTAATATTGAAATCCATGGCTGTAGGTCCCAACAAAGGGCTAAGATCCAGAGGACCGTACTTGGGTGCCCTGGTCATACATTTTTAATCCTTCCTTGATTACCGATTACCTCGCTTCTCTGCCTCCATCCTCTTCTCGGCTGTCAGGAGGCGACCGTTGTGGGGGGGATGATGTCGGAGTCTGGGATTTTAGTGTGCTGTTCTCTGCCTGCTGCTAACATGTATTCACCACTAAATGCCGCCATAGCCTCTGGTACCGTGAGGAACAGGTGCAGAGTGAGACAGGTGCTACCTATCAACAATCATCAGGAAGAGTACAAGAAGGCTGGGCTGTCTGCACTCCAGTGCTTGAGTGTTAGCCTTCGTGGTGACTTCCAAGTCATGGTTCCAAGCTCCTGTGACTTACTAGTGCTGGCTTCAAGCTTCAGTCGGCCTCCTGCCAAAGTCAAGACATCAAGCCTTCAAGAATCATTTTTGGATCTAGTTCCAGCAGACAGCCTGAGCCCTTCGACTCCTAAGATCTCAGGCAAGCGAACCCTGCTCACCTTCCACCTCTTAGCTCTGCAGAATCCTCTATCAAGTCTCAAGAAACTTCACCAGGTGATAGTTTCTGTAAATTTATATGAGATTCCAATTTCCGAGTGCTCACCTGAACCTTCACCAGAGTGCTCACCACTTACCTTGGATTAAATCCCTGACTCAGAAGCAACATCTAATCCGTCCTCCAAGGTTCCACGTCATTCTCCCTCGGCCCACTAAGCCCAGCAGAGACCCTGTCTCTACAATGCTGAGTGGAGCAGTTTTTCCCAGTCTGAAAGAAGGACAACAGGACCGCATCACCGTGGCTACAGCAATAACGTGCAGTTTGGCCGGCCCGGCAGAACAAGCTGCCCCACCCCACAGCTACGTAGGTTAGCTGCAAGTTACCCCTTTGTTCACTGTGGATGCTTTCCTCAACTTCGTTGCCCTGGACAACTTTTCCTCAGCACGGTTCACGTATGAGGTAGTGTGTAATTTCCTAATTAATCTCTCTCACCTGTCCTCTTCTGGCCATAAATCTTCTGATTGCATTGAAACATGCATCGGTGTCAAGTGAAGAGGCAATCTCGAGATGCACAGCTCTTATAGCAAGACATGTGAAGATAACATATGTACATAACCGTATCTCTTTATTTGATTTCTACACCTTTTTACCAGGAAAGGGCTGAAATAATCAACGTCATCCCTGGTAAATGGAGGATCAACAGGCATAATCCTGCAGGTAGGTAGATCTGCCATCAGTTGTTTCCCCGTGGTTCCATGTAGTCTTTTACAGACAATGTATTTTGACAGAAATCTTCTGATGGGTCCGTTAGCTCCAGGGATCCAGAATCTTTGACGCAGCCGAGCCAACTTGTGATTTCTCCCTGCATTAGCTGTAATGTCGTGAATGTGCCTCAATACAAGACTTGTGACATGTGATTCCTTAGGCAAGATAGCTTGTTGCCTGGAGTCATCAGGCATTGCTGCGCGTTTCAACCTTCCACCAACTCTCATAACTCCCTCTTCTAGCACTGGATTTAGCTTAAAGAGTGAGCTACATTTCTTTACCCTACGATGTTCTTTCAGCATAGCAAAATCTTCTTAGAAACTTTGCCTTTGACAATGCTTAACAATATCTGTTTCAGCTTCAGCCAAGTTGTCCTGTGTCAGATTCTTTCCTTCAAATGTATTCTCAACCATCTTGTGTTCCTTTCCTGAAGCGTTTAGTTCCTTCCTCTTTTCTTTAATCTCCTTCAGCAACTCTTTCAGCTTTAAGAACCAGGCTACAGCACGCTTCAGCATGGTCCAAGAAGAGTAATGGCTCATCAACAGATCTATGCAATCCTTTGCTTCTTGTGCTCAAATGAGGTGCACTTGATATCAATATTCGGTATTCCGGGGTCTGGATTTTTGGGCCACTGGTCCTGTAAGTAAGAAAGTAAGAAATTCGGTTTGGACAACCAAACTTTGTTCTTCAAAAATGATTCCACAGTTTGTCCTCTTGAGACATAATCAGCTGAATTCAGATTGGTATTGATGTATCTCCACTGTGATGTCTGAGAGTGTTCCAGGATGGTTGAGATCCTATTGGCAACGAAAGTCTTGAATCTGGCACTTTCACTGTTAAGGTACTTCAGCACAGTAGCGCTGTCAGTCCAAAAAACAGATTTAGCGAGCTTCAGCTCCAGTTCTCTTCATAGAAGCATGTCCATTTTTGTTGCAACTGTGGCAGCTGTTAATTCCATTCTTGGGATGGTTGGAGACTGTAAAGGTGCAACCCTGGTCTTTGGCATAATCAAGGTGCATTGGACTTCGCCATTTTCAGATCGCATCAGCAGGTAGCTTGCTGTTCCATAGGCATCTTCACTCGCATCAGCAAAGTTATGAAGCTGTGCGTAGACTGGCATTGCTTTGACTTGACACAGTGATTGATTCCAAATCTCTTAAGCTGAGATAGACTTGAAATCCAATTTTTCCACACTGTCCGATAGATCTTCGTCCCGGCTATACTACTGCCGAGATAAATCCTGTAGAATTATTTTTGCTGGAAGTACTATTGGAGCAAGAAACCCCAAAGGATCGAAGATGGAGCTTACCAGGGCAAGCAGACCTCTCCTGGTGTGTGGTCGATCCTTCAGGTTGATCTTGATTCTGAACTGATCCGATTCAGTGCACCACTGGATGCCCAATGTCCTTTCCATAGGAAGGTGGTCTTCATCTAAGTCCAAGTTCTGAAATCCTTGTGCCCTTTTCTCATCTGGAATTGAACTGAGCACCTTCCTGGTGTTACTTGACCATTTGGTAAGTCGAAATCCGCCTTTTCCCAACATGCTTCTTAACTCGGCACATGGCTGTATCTTCATCAGAAACTGACTTAAGACAGTCGTCTACATAAACATTTTTGACAGTTTTGACCGTCTCTTGAGCAAATTCATGCGCAAAATCCATTGCACACCTTTGAAGTGCATAAGAAGAAACACTTGGTATTGATGTAGCACGAAAATGCGCACTAACATCTTGTATTCAACAAGGCCCAGGTTATAGTTCCCCTCAGGCCACCAGAGAAACCTAAGGAGATCTGTGTCTTCACTGTGAACTCTGACCTGGTGGAACATGGCCTCAACATCAGCCATAACTGCCACGGGTTCCTGACGGAACTTCATGAGAACACCCACGAGAGAGCTTGAAAGGTCTGGGCCCTGCAGGAGTTGTTCAATGCTGTTCCTTGAAAACTTTCTCCACAGTCGAAGATGACTCACAGTTTTTCTTTGTTTGGATGTCTGACTCGATGGTGAGGCAGATACCATGTTCTCCCCTCTGTTCCACGTATATCACTGTCAAGTTTCACTGCCTTTCTTGAGAAGATTATCGATAAATCCAACATACTCCCCATGAAACGTGATGTCTCTTGAAAATCTCCTGCATAAATTCAATGCACGTTGCCCTGCAACTACTCTATTGTTTGGCATCTTCATAGACGTCTTCTTCACTGGAAGGCAAATGCTGTAATGACCATCATCTAGTTTCACAGCTTGAGACACCATCTTCATAAACTGATGATCATCCTTGGACATCTCTGTGATTCATTTTGTCCAGCATCGGGAAAGTCCTGTTTGAACTGCAGTTGCCAGAGTTCCTCTAGTTTAGCCACTGAGATCCGGTTTGCAATTCCTGTAAATGTGTTTGACACCGTGTCACTTTTATCTCTAAGCGGCCCATTCACCGTCCAGCCCAAAATTGTCTTTACTGCGTATGGTCCATTATCCACACTGTTAATCACTTGTAATGGTTCCATAGCTTTGGGAACATTTGCTCCTATGAGCAATCCAACCTCTGCTTGGATAGTGGAAATTCTCACCTCCTTTAGGTAGGGCCAATCATCAACATCCTCTTGACAGGGAATATTGTCCTTAGTTACTGGAATGTTTTTTCTGTGAATAAACCTCAGAGTTCCACAAACTGGTTGCTGTCCAAGCTGCTGATCTCCAAAGCAGTCACAGTGCGAGTGTTCATAACTGATTTGTTTCCTATTGTCTGCAATAAAATGTTACTGTTGCGTCCATTCATGTTCAACTGATTAATCAGTGAATCTGTAGCAAAGGAGGCTGAGCTACCTGGATCCAAAAATGCATAAGTTGTCACTGTCTTGGTTCCCTTCTGTGCCTTAACGCACACCGGAATGATGGGAAGGACACAATCTTCCCTACCGACCCCAGTGACGTCACAGGTTTCACCTGTATGTACAAAGGCAGTTGATACAGATTGCTGTTCACAAATTTCCTTCACTGGTTCTTCTTTAGAAACCTTGGTTGCAATATGTAAAGATGTTAAGATCTTAAGCATTCTTGACACTGAAGCTTCTGTTCGTAGCTGCTACTCGTATGTCCATGCTTCAAGCATGCAAAACACAAACCTTTGCTTCTCAAGAATTCAATTTTGTCTTTATGGAGCTTACTCTTGAATTTTTTGCAAACTGTGAGGCTGTGTTGCTCTCCACCACGATAAACACAAGGTTTGGTGGTACTCTCTGCCAATGTCAGTTGTGTTTTTGAAGAGACCTGTTTGTTATCTTCTGTCCTTTGGGACACAACAGCTGTTGTAAAAACCTTCTTTGGTTTGAATGATTCCGTGCATTGTTGCTTAAATTTGGGTTTTGTGGGTTCTTTCATGGTATGGTGGTGTCCTTTAAGTTTCCATAGAGTGGGTGTAAAAGGTACTTAACCTGCTGGTTCAGAAAGTTGACAAAATCCTTAAATTTAGCTCTTTTCTTGGTCCTTTCTTGCAGGTCACAGGCAGACTTTCTCCATGAGTCTTTAAGCTTGTATGGCAGTTTATTTACCAATTACTTTATATTAGCTGTGTTGTCCAAATCTTCCAGATAGCTAATACCTGTCATTGTGTTGGAGCAGCCAGTGAGGAATAATGCAAAGGATTCAAGAGCAGCTCCGTTTTCTGGTTTAATTGTTGGCCAATCCAAAGTCTCTTTAATGTAGGCGTCCGATATCTTGAAGTCATCTCCAAATAACTCCTTTAACATCTGTTTAGCTTTATTATACCCTGCTGAAGATTACATATGAATGCAGCTCTTAACCAACTCATGTGGTTGTCCATTTGTGTATTGTAGCAAAAACTGAAGTCGATCACGATTGTTTTCAGGGCAACTTTCGATTCCACATTCAATGGCACCAATAAAAGATTTGTATTCCAATGGGTCTCATTAAATATTGGTATGTTGAGATCTGGAAGAAGTGATGCCTTATGGTTCTTCACCAGATATTATGTGACACAGGCTTGTTGTGCAATAGCTTGGCATAGTCCATCCAGCACTGGCTTTTGCTGGTCTCTTTGGTAAACCTCTGGTGCAGATGTGGCCATTTGAACATGTGCAGCTGGAACATTATGTTTAAAGCTGGCTGCTTTAAAGGTGTTCTGTGATAGTAACTGAGCTGTAGGTTTTATATCTGTTATACTGCCCTGATCAACTTGAAAAATGCTGTTGTCTTCTCGAGCATTGTCATATTTCTGCAAAATCTTCATCTTAGGATCAGATTCAGCTAACGCAGTTTACATTGCATTCATTTCCTTCCTTGCCTTTGAAGCAGCTTCAAACCTCTTTTGTTGAGCTTCAAACTCTGCTTCTCATTGCTTTTCTTCAGCCTCTAGTTGAACCCTTCTGAAATTTTTTTCTGCATGCCACTCCGCTTCTTCCTTTTCCAATTCCAGCCTTTCCTGCAAAGTTGCGGCCTTTGCCTTTAAAGAAGCCCGCTCCATTTCTGCCTTTAATCTTACAGAAGAAGAGGATGAGACTGAGCTTCCACATTGTATTGAGGATCAACTTTTCTGTCTGATAGTCAGCCTTGATGACAAGGACCTACTATCTGCAGGTGCTACCTGTTTGTCACACTCCTCAGCCTGCTCAGCACAATTCAAAACGTCTTTCATCCATCCCGCACAACTCCAAAAGAATTCATCCATAGCATCATGCTTCACTTTGAACCAGTTCTTTTGATCAATCAAATAATCTTACTCATCCATGACCTTTTGCAGACCAGAGTTCAGCTCTTTAAACTCTTCTTGCAAGCCACTAAAATAGACACAAAGCCTATTATTAACAATGGAAACATTTGCGTAATTTTCCATTAATTGCTCAATTTGCTTCTTCAGGCTTGACAACTGGGGTAGCTTAGCCCTGCGTGCTTGGATAATTCTAGCCTTGTGTTCTTCTGCAGCCTTCTCGGTTATTTTTACCGTCCGTTTTTCACTATCTCGTTCATTCATAACAATTGTGGAAATATAAAGGCCTTATTATTAGTAGTGTGGAAATATAACTGCCTTATTATTAGTAGCTAAAACTAAAATATATTTGGGACTTTGCAGATTGATTTTTATTAGGAGTTTGAGTTATGCTTTTCATAGTTAGAAAAAAACCTTAACAGTACCCTCTAGTATTATAGAGTCCAGTTTTTGCACAATGAGTGTTTATTATTCAAGGTTAAAGCTTGCAGGTGTTTATCGTGAGAAGCCGGCAGTGTATTAGGGAGGCATGGTACTCCTCTCCCTGAAGATTCCTGAAGACTCGTGGGAAACAATTCTTTAATTAAATAATGAAATGTATCTCTGTTTCTTTGATACTGTTGCTGGGGAGACATCCACAGACAGAATGATTGTGTATATGTACTGCATGGCAGCGTGGGGTATAAAATGTAATGAAACTCAGCCCCCAGTGAGACAACACACAGAGGTTTCCAGGTATAACAGTGTAAGTGTCACGTCTCCCTCTCTGAATTCAGATTGGTTTTAATAAACTTGTGGAAACTACAACTGATCTCTGACTGAGGATTATCCTTTGGGGTGCCAAATAAAACGAGTCGATGAGAGGTGAGGAGTAATGTAAGAGTTAACGGACGGCCAGTAAAGTTTTCCTACCTCGACACAAGCTAAACTTCCACGTCTCATAGATAATTATGTCAACAGCACGTAGCGTTCCACTTCGTAATTCCACAGAGCAACGAATAGGCTGCCTCATTTATTCTTTACTCACGTACTCCAGCTGCTGCTGTCCTCTTTCCACCGCATCTATTAACAAACCTTCTCCACCACGAAGTTTCATTCGTTATCCATCAAGTCCTTTTCCAAAGTGGCGTCTGGTTTCCTGAAATAATGCCTCATAAGTCGGATTGTTCCAAGTCAATGCGGTCCACGTAGAGCCAGTTTTTGACTAATGTAATTTCCTAATCAATGAAGCCATAAGCTTGACGCTCTCCATGTTTCCTCTTTTATCCACGTCTCCACCACGAAACAGAAAAAACAGACTGGAGCCTCTTTATAAAGTCTAATTGTTTTACTCAAAAAATAAAGACAATACGAACCTAACTTATCTACAAAAATAAAGAGTAAAGAAAATAATATGAATGAGGTCAAAAAACTGTGTGGCTCCACTCCAACTGTCTGACTCACAACTGAATAGCCACACCCCAAAACTCCTTAACTGTCTAATAAGCAATTACATATGCAAATTTACAAGAGGGCCTTAGTATAGTGTCTAATATTACAATTCCTCATGAATGACGGTTCTTAACCAGTAAATAGTCATTTTATTCTAATAAACTTGAATTATTGTCAGAAATATATACTTCCTCTATCCTAAATAAAGGTCTAAATAAACTAAAACCGAATTTAGGCTTCTACATAGAGTTTTGGGCAGAGAGAAGTAGTTTAGCATGAAGTAATCTAAACATTTTTTGTTTTATGACGTTTGGTTTTGTTTGTGTTGAAAACTCAGCCATCTTAGTGCTAGCAGATTAGCTGTCAGCGCATGTTCTCAGTTTATGTGTTCTGTGTTTGTTGTTTTTTTTAAAGTTAAGACAAACTTTATTAATGGGTGATTTTTAAACACAGAAGATTGGCATAACGTGCCGTCCACGCTTATGCATTTTAACCCTTTTATTAGTGGTATTTTAAAGGTGTTTGGTTCTGATGATAAGCTACAAGTTTCTTTTGTTAACAGCTAAGAACACGTGCTTGCCTACTAAAGATCCTTTACCCAAAAAGGTTGTTAGTTTTCAATCTAGGAAATAATATTTCCCTAAATATTATTTTACAAACTTTGATAACTAAGTAAACACCACTAAGACCCATTTATCCAGAGAGATTTGGTCCTTATTCAAAATTATATTTTCTTAAATATTATTTTAATATTTCCTTAATAATTTTTCCATAAATATTATTTTAATTAAGAAAGACAGCTAATTAAACAACATTGAGAATTGGTCATCCAGAAGGTTGGTTTTATTCAGCAAATCATTCTTTAAAATATTATATTATTAAAATAATGTTTTGTCTGATCTTGCATTGTGAATGGTTGTATACCAATTATAATATAATGGTAGGTATACCAATTATTGCCAAAGTTAGTTCCAAGACTAACTTACTTCATTTCCAGATTCTTCAAGATAATCCTTGGTTCTCAAACATAAATATTGCATGATAATATTGCATCACTCTTTCGGTCATGGTTTTCAAACATCTTTGATCAACTTGTTTATATTGTACATAGCCCATTAGTGTTCCTTATTCTTTCATTCTGCTTGGTAGTTTAGTTGGGTTGTTTTAGCATAGTAAAGAGTTTGTTGATTGAAATATGTTTAACTTTGAGTTGACTTATTTTTGTTAGTAAATTCTTGTATTTTAAGAAATTTTGTGAATTCACTCGGTGTGTGTAGAGTTTTGCTGTTCAATAATGCCAGAGCTTGGCTCATCCCTTTCAGTTTTGTCCTAATACCACCGCCTTATTGGGCTGGTATTCGCAGGACAACCCTTAACAGACCGAAATATTATTTAATAAAATACTAAAGTATTAATATTAAATAATCTATTCATATTCATAAACACAACATATCTAATGAATAGGAATGCAAATGTTTAGCTTAGATAAAATCCATTTAGGAAAATAAAATGTTTACCATAAGTGAGAACCGTATGGTCGGCAGAGATCATTACAGAAGACCATCTCCCAACATTAAACACCTTTTTGCACTTTTTGCAGCTTTTAAACTATATCTATGGCCTATTTTAAACATTGTTTGAGGAGGTTCTCACTTCCAACTTTTCCCTTTTGGAAATAAATCAGTATTCCGAGTAATACCAAACAGCTTCATATTAATTTAATTTACAATAAAGAGCACATCATATTCTGAATATCTAATTGAAATACCATTAATTCTTCACTTATGAATGCATTAAATTTTGCTTAATGTTAGCAAAGTGATATAATTGTGTATATTACATTCACTAAACTACTATTTACTCCAGAGACAAGGCAGTCACAGAGTGAGACTCTATTATTTGTCAGAGCTTGTAAATATATATTTTGTTTTACTTTGGATTCGTCAGTAGGTACTGAACTAGACATAAATGCAGAACTTATCAAGTAAACAAGAAGTAAGCTCCCTAAATCTTTAATATAGGTAAAAAATCAAAGGCTCTGTAGAAGCAGGAAGAACAGTTTTTACAGGGATTACAATGCAACAATAAGCACAAGAAATTTAGAACCATATACGCTGGGACAGAAAAATGCAATCCACTTCAGTGTATGCTAAAAGTCATGGCTTGGACATGAGAATATAAACATGTTTTGTCCCAAAAAAGTAAATAAAATTATCATTGGTTTAAGAAATAAATTTCCAGTCTCACTTCAAAAATATGTTCACCAACTAAAAACTATATCCTTTAATTTGTCCACACACAAGAAATCTTTTTGCAATAACCTTTTTTTAATTTGTGTTGTGGTGGAAAAAAACAGCAAAGTTGAGAAACTATAGGCAGAACAACCGAATATAGGTTAAATCTGAACTTCTAACAACGAAAAACTTCAAATGCTATTTTGGGCTGCATTTTACTGTTTGTCCTCTTGTATATTATTTGTTTAAGATTAAGCATTTGAATTTAAGTTTATCGGTACTAAAAGGAACATGTTGCGTAGCTAGTACTATTTGGCCCGGGTCAGAAAACATCTTGTTTCTGAGCGATGTCACTAACATCGACAATGATGAGTCCATTTTTTGAGGGAGCTGTAAAACACATCCTGTTGTTAGTGATATTTGCACCTCATTATGAACAGGTCGGCTTGTTAGTGACCACATGCTAAACTTCAGAGGTTTTAATGGAGTTCTTTGATTATTTAAATCAGCTGGTGGTCCCTGTGTTCAGGGATCAGCACAATGTTAATAACTCACCTACCGAACTGTCCGAACTGTTCTGTGTTTTTTTTTTTTCTGAACTGTAACCTTCCGGCGTGTTAGTTAGTGACATCAAAGTCGTAAATGTGTTATCTGATACACTCAAAGTCATAATTATCTGTCTGTTATTTTTTAATTTAAGTAAAGCAAGAGAATGTGACAGCTCTATTATTTAGTTTAGAAACACAACCTTAAACTACCTAATGCCGTCATTATCAAATTAAAATTCAGAAAATTTTAACTTTTGCACTCAGCCACTGCTTTGATTAATTCCATTTATCTTTGCAATGTTTTAATGAGTAGTGAAGTTTCCAGTATAGTGCAAGAAATAAAAAACACAAGATTAATAAATTAAATCATGTTATCTTGTTGACAAAATGTATCCATTGAATAATTTATGTTGTGATGTTTAAGTTCATACACTAAGCTGTATCTCTAATTATGCGTCGAAACTCCAACCTGCAGTGGACATCAGCACTGTTTCATTTTGAAGGTTCGCCCAAGATGCCAAATAAAATCAGATGTTTCTCACATCTCCCTGCCCTCTCCAGCCCTCACTTATTTCCCGCTCTCAATGCTTCACCCAACCTCCAACGCCATTGAGCAAGGAGGAGGTTTGTTGATGGACGTTGAAGGCTGCTTTGGTCCCACAGCAATTAACTCTTCTCCTGCAAGAAGCGTTCTGTCAAACTGATGGAATCACCCCAACTCTGCTCCCTGTCACACAATCCAGGAGGGGCTGCAGACAAATGCCTCATTTATGTGTTTGCTTTATAGTTTTGCTTGTGGTCAGGAGCAAACACAAGCAGAGAGCTATACCAAGTGCATTGGAAGTCACTGAGTGCTCCATTGACAGTTAGGGAACCAAAGCAAATGGCTGTGCAGTACAGTGACTCAGATAGTATGTAGAATACAAATAGGATATTTCTAATGTTACTATCATGTAGAGTGTGTTTCTGCAAGATGCTGCTTAGCTGACAATATGGATGGTAGGAAAAAATAATTTTGTCTTTAAATTAATATTATCAATGGATGCATTGATAAAATTAAATTGCAGAGATTATTTCAAATACAAGCATTCAAGGTTTGCATAAGGTAACAGATCATTTAAATAGAAATAGAAAATAAAGTTAAAAACAGACACACAAATAAACAAAATAGATTAAATTAAAGAAGTATTTCAGGTCAGCAGACAATTCAATTTAGCTGATCAGCCATACTATTGGATCCAAACCATAACACAATACTGCTGTTAAAGCCCAACTCGGATAATGAATAACTTAATTATTTTTTCCTGTGTCCTGTCTTGGCATATCAGGCTTACCATATGGAGAAAGCGTGTGTGTGTGTGTGTGTGTGTGTTTGTGTGTGTGTCTGGAATAGATGTTTGTGTTTGGTTGGTAGAATGGGAGAGGAGTTGAAACCTTGCAACACTCATCTCCCAAGAGCAGCAGAGTGCTGGTAGCCCCAGCTCGTGAAAACCACAGCAGCCTTATGCAGACAGTCACTAGATATCCCCACAGAACAGATATATGTAAGACACAGGTAAATGCAGTAGGTAGGCAGCAAAGCACTGCAGCAACAGCCCTCAGGCCAAAGAGACACATAGGGACACACATGGCCCAAATCCCCAGACCTAGAGTTTCCTGCTACAGCCCCAGTGCAGGCTGAGCCTGGAGCCCGGTCACCCTACAAACAGTCAGCAACAAGAGTGCTTGGGAGTAGCATTGTAAAGTACTCCCTAATTCCCACAAGGTCTTTCATCCTACTGCCATGAAGTGTTGAATACCTTAGTAAGGAATAAATGGGGACCAAGGCATTGACACTATGCCACCCCATCCTGCCCCTGCGCACTCTACCATAAGGGAGACATAGCTGTGGAGCCCCCAAAGACTGCCTGTGATACCAGTAGGGGGCACCGGAAAGGGCAGCCTCCACATAGGCAAGAGCAGTCTTAGTAGAACTCTGGCCAGCAGAGAACAGTAAGCTCTCAGCCACCAGTCCAGGACTCTAAGACCCCCAGGACCAGACAGTATCAGGCAAGTTTATGTATATAGCACTAGCCATTCACAAGGTATTTATAGGACATCAAAGAAAAGACAGAGAGAAAATAACAAAACATAAGTATAAAAACATTGCAGAAAAGATGTTAAAATACAGATATTAAAGACATAAAAGAAACAAATGTTTCGAGCAGTTCATTAGATTGTTTGATCAAAAGCTTCTGTAAACCAATATTTTTTCAGTTCTGATTTATTTATTTGCCTGCCTTCCTTTCTTGGCATTTCAGGCATACAATAAAGCGAAAAAGAAAAGGAAAGGTGGACTTGGCTCGAGAAGGCCGCACAGGGCCCCTGCCAACCCTGACAGAAAGACCACCCATCACCAAGCTGAAGACCCCCCCCCCAGAACCATTAACATGCTAGGCAGGTCTCAGCCCACCCTGGCAGCCGGAACTCAATAGGACCAAGGTGGGTAGGTCACATTACAATTCCTACCTGGTGATTTAGCCCTTGGAAATTCAAGATGAAGAGATAACCACCAAAGCCCTTGATAGCCTCTGTGGCCCAGTGCCAATTTAACACACCCCTGGGAGCCATGGGCCACCAGAGGGAAGCCTACCACTACGAGCACCCACACAAACAACACCCCACCAAGAAAGTGCAGCTTCAGAGAGCCCCAGGCCATCCTCACACCTTCAGTCCCTGTTGAACCAGCATAGGCATTGGGCTGGAAGGAAAAGAGCACTACGCCTTGCCCCTCAAGCCCAGACCCTTTACGGTGTTTGAATATGTGTCTGTGGTAGTGGGAACAGTTTCTATGAATGCAGATGTGTATGTCTAAAGGGCATTAAAATTGTGGCTGAGGCTGGGATTTGCGAGACCCCACTGCTTGCTGACTGTAGAGTTTCCCCCACTCCAAACGCTAAAGGCCAGATTTACTAAAGGTTTGCTTTTATAAGACGTGCAAATATGATAGTGTAAATCTGCTTTACTAACCTGCCGCAACGAGGACTGCTTCTGTCAAATGAGCAAAATAGCAGGCGCATACCATATAGTTGTTTGCTATCATGAATTTGCAGAACATATGCAGATCATCAGAATGTGCATATTACTGGGAGGAGGGTGTGCAAAGTTACCATCCGCATGGTGATTTATCAAACCTAAAACAAATTGCAGGTGCAGTTTTTGTGTCTATTTATCACATTTGAAAGGCAGGTGCAAACTGGCACACAAAAATATCTGCGGGCATATGTTGATATTCTGTCAACATATTTTGACTGTCAAAAATAAAATAGTAGAGATATCATCTATCCACCAATGCCATTTTGGAGCTGTAACATTTTATTTCCAGCTCACTATCAATTTATGGGACAACAACGTTATATCTGGATGCGTTGCAGAAATGTAGAAACATAGCCCAGAAAAAGTGTCGCAGATTTCTGCAGAAATATAGCCCAGAAAAGATGGCGTAGATTATAGTTAAAACAAACAATCTTCACGCAAATAAACCAAAACGAAAAACACTTAGACTAAACCTGTATATTGTGGCAAGTTTATAAACAAACAAATCTGAACATCAACAGCCACCAGAGATCAGAAAAGGCATATTGAAGGAAAAACTAAATAAAAAAATCTCCTAAGCGCTACTGAAAGTGCACACTTTATCTTGTGCGCAAGAGATTTTTATTTATTTTTCTTCCTCAATGTTACTTCACAGGCTCCATACTAAGCACATTAATTTTGGATCAAATAAACATATTATGGTCCTACCTTGGTTTGCATTGGGTCAAGGGACTCATATACATTGGTTTTAACAATTCGCTCATCACAGAATGAAAGCCGACATCTTTCACAGGCCAGGGCAGGGGTTTAATCTTTTAACTTCAGCATCTTCTTCTTCTTCCCTCCAACTCTGCTCTCCCAAACTGTCCATGATGACAGCCAGCAGAATATGCAAAATTCATTTTCATTGTTTAAATGCAGAAATGTGGGCTTAGTGAAATTATGTTAACTACCTGCATAAAGGTACTTTAATCTGGCAATGACGCTCATCAGATCACGAATTCCAATTTATCTCTGATTGTACAGTGTGTGTGTCCTTGAGCCTTTATGAGGTTTGAGGGAGAAACTAGATTTCTTATAGGACTAAGTAGCAGGACTTCCAAGAAATAAAAATAACTTGGGGAAAAGCTGTAATATAAGTCCAAAAGAACTTCAGAACTTTCACTCACCTAATTCTTGGTGATGCTGTATGGGATACAAGATTTTATCAGTCTGAAACATTTTAAATATTTAACCAGCTGCTGTTTCTTTGAATCCTGTAAATTGTACTTTAATTTCTTTAATGCTATTTTAAGCTCTTAAATCTTCCAGGTCTTCTCATGTTGGTGCTAACTAACTGTATCAAAACACAGCTAACTTTACATATATGTGTATCGATTTTTCCTTGAGCATGAAGCTTTTTGAGCATGTATTTGCCCTGCAATTGAGTAGTTATGCCTTCCGACTCTACTTCTTTTACTAACTCCTTCACATCTGTACCTGTCATGCTCTGGTACAACTGAACTCCCCTTTTCTTTCTCCATATTCCCACCCTTTTCTCTAAACCTTTTTACAGCACTAGTGACCTAAATGTTCTCATGTTTTGACAGTGAGCTGACAAGAAAGGGATTGAGAGGTGGGGAAGACATGCAGTAAAGGTCAACGGGCCGGGACTCGAACCCGTGATGGCATGTGTCAAGGGCTAAGGCCTCCAAACTCTTAAATCCATCACCCTACTCTTAATATGCCATATTGGTAAAGAAGTCATGCCTTCAAAAATAAAAATAAAAATAAAAAAAGTACTAAGATGTAGACATCTTGTGAATTATAGTAAAGTTAATATAGTATCCTATTAAATTACATGGCTTTCATTTGTCTATAAATCTGCACACAACCTACAGTTTTAATTATGGCCATGACTTTACACTGCTAGCCATGAACTCCAGATTCTTATCAAACCTTTATTTTTATTACATTGTTTGAAAATGACAAGCCCTGAGAAACTCATTAAATATAGATTCATATCAGGGACAGTATTTTTTTCAATTACACACATAGTTTTAACTTACTTATTAAGTGAAGATGCATTAAAGGTAATAAGAATGACACCAACAAATGTTTCTACAGACACTGCCTCAGTCATTTTAAAACTTCACATGGTTAACAGTATATTACTTTTGCACCTTGTTTCCTTTTTCCAACATTGACTTTGTGTCTAGGTACTTCGAGTCATTTTCCCCTCTGTAGCTGCCTGGACTTAACTCACACTTCAGAGCTAGATAAGTGTTCTTTGCTCCACTGCATTTCATCAACAACATATAGACACCCAACCCAATGGTGTATGTATATCTTCTGAACCCATACGTAGAAGCCGACTATAAGCTTATAGCAGAGTGCGGACATTCTTTTAAGCTTTCCAAGCTGTACTGGAAATATTGTTGCTCTGTATTAGGTATGATAGAAAAGCTGTTTACAAATGTTGTTTGGCCTGCAACCTTGCTTGAAAGTAGAATGGAAGTTCAGTGCTTTTCTGATGTGTGTAATTTTTATACATATAGGCTATGAAATCAACTGCAGTTGAATTAAATGATTAGGTAACCTATAAACTTGTTAACATTTACTCTAAGAAAAAAAGCAGTATTGTGTCAATGCACTGATCCAGGGAAATATATATATATTAATTAGTTAGGGACTCTTTAGGGACTCTTCTAGCTCTTCTAGCCTTCTACCCCTTCTAGTTATAGTGAACTTGTTCTTCGTTTACTATGAAAGTCTGACTCTTGATCAACTCGAACCTTATCAACCATGATGTGAAAAAAACCTTGTCATATTATTTCTTTTGCCACCATAGCTGTTGCTTATTCAGTTCATCAGACTCATCTGTTCATTGTTCTACTAATCAGCCTCCCCAGTGTTTTTTTCTTAGCTTGCAAACTGTGGCTTGGAGAGTAACAGTCTATTCCAGGTTGTTTTTTTATTCTCTTTTGCCTGTTGCAACTAGTTTGTTTCATTTTGTTGTTTTTTTTTTCTTTCTCACAGACACTACCTGTGAAAAAGAGCTATTCATTGATTCAGGTAGAGTGGGGACATGTATTTGATACACTGCCGATTTTATCATAGATACTCTTAAACTTTTGGGTGACGGAATCTACAACAAAAATCCAGAAAATCACATTGTTTGATTTTTAATCAATTAATGGGCATTTTATTGCATGGCATAAGTATTTGATACATCAGAAAAACAAAACTTATATTTGGTACAGAAACCTATGTTTGCAGTTACAGATATCAGACGTTTTCTGTAGTTCTTGAAAAGATTTGCACACACTGCTGGAGGGATTCTGGACCACTCCTCCATGCAGATCTTCTCCAGATCCTTCAGGTTTCAGGCTGTCGCTGGACAATACAGACTTTCAGTTCCTTCTAAAGATTTTTGATTGGGTTCAGGTCTGGAGACTGGCTAGCCCACTCCAGGACCTTGAGGTGCTTCTTACGGAGCCACTCCTTAGTTGCCCTGGCTGTGTGCTTCAGGTCGTTGTCATGCAGGAAGACCCAGCCTTGACCCATCTTCAATGCCCTTACTGAGGGAAGGAGGTCGTTGGCTAAGATCTCTCGATACATGGCCCCACCCAACCTTCCCTTAATATAATGCGGTCATCCTGTCCCCTTTGCAGAAAAGAATCCACGAAGAATGATGTTTCCACCTCCATGCTTCATGGTTGGAGTGGTGTTCTTGGGGTTGGATTCATCCTTCTTCCTCCAAACATGGCGAATGGAGTTCAGACCAAAAAGCTCTATTTTTTGTCTCATCAGACCACATGACCTTCTCCCATTCCTCTTCTAGATCATCCAGATGGTCATTGGACAACTTCAGACGGGCCTGGATATGCGCTGGCTTAAGCAGGGGGATCTTGTGTGCGCTGCAGGATTTTAATCCATGGCAGTGTAGTGTGTTACTAATGGTCTTCTTTGAGACTGTGGTCCCAGCTCTCTTCAATTCATTGACTTCTCCTGCCAAGTAGTTCTGGGCTGATCCCTGACCTTCTTGAAAGATTATTGATGCCCCACGAGGTGAGATCTTTCATGAAGCCCCAGACCGAGGGAGATTGACCAGCATCTTGAACTTCTTCCATTTTCTTATAATTGCACCAACAGTTGCTGCCTTCTCACCAACCTGCTTGGCTATTTTCCTGTAGCTCATCCCAGCCTTGTGCAGGTCTACTATTTTATCTCTGATTTCCTTACACAGCTCACTGGTCTTGGCCATTGTAGAGAGGTTGGAGTTTGTTTGTTTGAATGAGTGTGTGGACAGGTGTCTTTTATACAGATAATGAGTTCAAACAGGTATAGTTCAAACAAATAATGAGTGGAGAAAACGAGGGCTTCTTAAAGTAGAACCAACAGCCCTGTGAGACCGGGGATTCTTATTGGTTGTTAGGTGATCATATACTTATGTCATGCAATAAAATGCAAATTAATCACTAAAAAAACACAATAATGTGATGTTCTGTATTTTTGTTTTAGATTCCGTCACTCGCAGTTAAGGAGTACCTATGATAAAAAATATAGACTGGTACATGGTTTGCAAGAGGGACCAGCAAAATCTGCATGTATCAAATACTTCTTCTCCCCACTGTATCTTGTAGAAAGGATGTATCTAAACATTGAAGGAAAGTTGCTCTCAAGGACTGGACTTTGGTACCCTTGCATTTGATGGAAAACGCTTTACCAATTGATATAACAAAATAAATATGACTGCACTGTAATTTAACTAGGCTCAATTTGGGTTAGGGTTATGTAACTGAATTTGTCTGGATGTATATACATTAAACCTACTTGTCCTGTAAAGTGCTCCGAGATGACATTTGTTGTAAATCAGCACTATGTTAAAAACACTGAACTGAATTGTTAATTTAACCTTACTCTATAATTAAAACCATTCTGGCAGACACACATAGTAGTGGCATAGCTGTTAGAAGGTTTTTCTTCTATTTAACATGGGTCTAAAAACACATGAACAACAGTAAGGCAGGGCAAGGCAAAGCAACCTTACTCTATAATTAAAATCATTCTAGCAGACAAACATAGTAGTGGCATGGCTGTTAGCAGGTTTTTCTTCTATTTAACATGGATCTAAAAACGCGTGAAGGCAAGCCAAGACAAAGCAAGTTTATTTGTATTGCACATTTCAGCAACAAGACAATCCAGAGTGCCTTACATGATGACTAAAGAACATTTGAAAAATTTACATTGCAGCGGCATGATAAAGAAAAGTTGGACTACATATTGAAATTAATGACCTTAACTTTTTTGTGAATTAGTAAGACTAAACACACCCTCTGGAGAAAAGTTACATCTTTAACCAATTCATTGACCCAACTTTGACCTATCCATCTTGTTTCAATATAAATTTAAATGTTTTATGGTAACGTTTGATTTAAACGTTTAAAGTAAACAAATTGTGGTCCGTTGTGGTGAAGAGAGAGCTGAGCCGAAAAGCGAAGCTCTCGATTTACCGGGGTCTTCGTTTCCTACCCCCCCTTGGCCATGAAAATTTGGGGCTGACCAAAAAACAGATCCCGGGGTACAAGCGGCTGAAAAGGGGGTCCTCCGTAGGGTGGGCCCGGGGCACTCCCTTTTAAAATAGGGGGAGGGTCTGGTTTGGGGACCCGTGGATTTCTTCTCTTCTTTTTCAGATGAGGTGGTCCTGCTGGCCCCCTCTAGCCAAGACCTACAGCATGCCCTGGGGGTTCGCAGCCGAGTGTGAAGCCGGGGGGGGGTGAGGATCAGCTCCCCCAAATCAGAGGCTGTGGTACTCAACCGGGAAAAAGGGGGGTTGTCCTCTTCAGGTTGGAGGGGGTTCCCGCCTCAAGTGGGGGAGTTCAAGTATCTCGGGGTTTGTTCACGAGTGAGGGGGAATGAGCGGGGGATCGACAGACGGATCGGTGCGGCTGCCGCAGTAAGGGGGGGCTGTGCCGGGGCCGTTGTGGTGAAGAGAGAGCTGAGCCGAAAAGCGAAGCTCTCGATTTTTCCGTCGGTCTACGTTCCTACCCTCACCTATGGCCATGAATTTGGGTCAACCGAAAGAACGAGATCCGGGGTACAAGCGGGTGAAATGAGCTTCCTCCGTAGGGGGGCCGGGGGCCCCTTAGAGATAGGGTGAGGGGCTCGGCCATTCGGGAGGGGCTCGGAGTAGAGGGGCCGCTGCTCCTCCACATCGGAGGGAGCCAGTTGAGGTGCCGGGCATCTATACCGAATGCCCCTGGACGCCTTCCTCGGGGGGGGGTTCCAGGACGTCCCACCGGGAGGAGGCCCCGGGACGGCCCCCGGACACGCTGGGGGGACTAGTCTCTCGGCTGGCCTGGGAACGCCTTGGGCTCCCCCCGGAGGAGCTGGAGGAGGTGTCTGGGGAGAGGGACGTCTGGGTGTCTCTGCTGAGTCTGCTGCCCCCGCGACCCGGTTCCGGATAAGCGGAAGACGACAAGTACGAGTACGAGTACGTAAAGAATTAAGAAAACTATAATTTCAGCTGAATAAAAACCTTGTCTGTATGCCCTTTTCCCTCTCAGGCAGAGGCAAACATTTGAATTTGAATGAGGCAAAGACACAATGCATAATTCTCAGAAAACATATGAATGGATTCAAGTGAAGTCTGTACAAGTACTGAGTGGTTCAGGCACTTTTGGACCTGATGCCTGTCTGATTTGACTTAAAACACGGTACCGTTCTGACAAAAAAAAATGGTGAAATTATCCTGTGTCATGATCCTTCGGTGGTAGTGCTTAAGTTTTGGGTTTCTTTATATATCTATGTTTCTTGCCTGTTCAATTTCCCTAATTGCTGCCATTTGTGTTCATTCATTGTTTACTAGGTTCTTAGTTCATTCTTGTATTCATTTTGTATTATTATTCTGTGTTAGCTTTCTTCCCTGTAGTCATCTCTGTCTGCACCTGTTCTTTGTCACTCCTCCCTCAGCTCCTTCTCTGTTAATTGGCCTAAGGTGTTACTGATTTCTCACCTAATTACTCTCACCTGGTTGCCATGCCACTTCCTCACTTCTCTCCTACATTGCTCTTCTGTAAACTGTATGGTTTTCCTTTCTCATTGCTGGAATCTTCTGTTAACACTGCTTCATGCCCTTCGCCCTGTTTTATCGCCTGGTTCTCCATGTCCCATCTCTCCTTGTATTGTGCCTGTAAGTTTGCTGTTTCATTTATTAAATCGCTTTACTCACCATGCTGCTCCCGAGTTCCATGACTGTACTTTGGTCCTGCCAAAAATCCATCAAACATGACTCTAAGATAGACTGTGTAATTTACTAGAAAACGGCCAGAAAAATATTTCAAAATTCCAGCAGCTTTTTAAATAACTGTCAGAATACCAAGAATAAAGAAAGAAATATTGCAGAGCCAGGTTAAAATTTGTGGCATAATCATCTACTGTGTTTTTTACTGTTTCAGCTCTCTTACAGCGTCCTATCCTTTTGTCTCCTGCATAATCTCACAAAATATGTAACTATCTTGTTCATTACCAGATAACCACAACACCCAATGCATTAACAGTCTAAAATATAAAGCATACTGCTATATATATATTTCTAATCAACAGATTTAAAGTCATAAATCAGACCTTATATTATACATGTACTCTGGGTCTGCCTATTTTAAACCTGAGGAACACAGTTTCTTTTATAAATATTTTTTCAGGAAGCAGAATGAGCTCTTCTAGGTCTGTTAAAAATAATATATCAGTCAACACTTCCAAGCTTGAAAAGTGTTAGGTTGTGCTGAGTTTAATGAAGTTAATATGTTAACTTAGGTTCTGGAGCAGGGCCACACCCGAACCACACCTCTAATTACCCAGCAATCTACATACACCTAGTTTACCCATCAGTTCAACCAATTGACAACACTCATGGACAGCGATCTCATTCTGCAGCTCAATCCCTCTAATTCAGATAACGACCTGCTACACAATCCATTTTCTGCCGAAACTTCTCCTGTAATGAGACAAGTTTCATAATTAACTTAGTGATTTTCGACCCTCGATCTCAGTCACGCACAGTGATACTACCAGCTCAGCCACATCCAGAAGTCAACCCCTCTCTTTCATCAAGACCAAAGACCCGTAGCTGTGGTGCACTTAGAGGCGAAAGGCAGTCCATTCATTCCCCCAGGGAGCATCGGGCTTCCAGGTTTCCCCACCAAACATCATCAGTACATGGACGCCTTTGCATTCCTCTTCAACGTTCCAACCCGCCACAACATCAAAGCCTGGATCGTAGCTCGCCATCAAGGTACGCTAAAAGAAAAAGGTATTTCCCCCCAGTGCCTGCATGCTCTCTATCTGAGCTTTCTCATCTCTTCTCATCCATTATTTCATCCCTGTGTTCGCAGGCTTCACCAAATCCCCTTGCACATACATCCTTTCTTCCCTCCATCCCTTCCATCACCCTTCCTTCTACTGTACAATACGGCTCCTGCTCCTTTTCAAGCTCCTCAAACTGTTAAAGCCCATCAAGAGCCTCAGTCATCTTCTCTCATGGCTCCTGCTCATCCAACTCAGCCTACCGCTCCAGGACTTCCCCCATTTTCTACTAGTCTATCCTTTCCCCCTTCTCTCCCCTCACCCATTCCCAAATGTGTTTTTTCACCATAATATTCCTTACAACCTCTCCACAGCAGTTTCATCCACCAAACCATCTTCATCAATTCAACGTCCTGCCGCTGTATCTCCCGATTTACGTCTCCAGATCGTAGGTAAAAACTTTATGACTTTTTTTATGACAATTATTCTTGACATGGCTCTCCACTTTGGAGGCATCGGTTGCTAAAAGTACCACATCCAGGCCGCAGGTTGCTTGCAGTAATTTAATCGGGACATATTGGGTCAAGAGACTTTCTTCTCTCTCATGCAGTCTTTGTGGTGCACCATCTCATCCGGCCACTGCATGTACAACCATCATCCCTCTCCGCTCTCGTTCCTCCTCTCGCAGCTCAGGGAGGCAGGATGGTCTGTAATAATTTCAATGACCTTGTCTGCTCAAGTTCCAGCTGCAGATTGCAGCAGGCCTCCTCCTTCTGTGGTGGAGCCCATGTAAGGAACTCCCATCCCCACAATCCTACATCCATGGCGGACTGACTAAGAAAGCACCTCTCCTCACCTGTTAAGGTATTGCTCTCATTTCCACTCTAAAAGATCACCCTAATAAAGACTTTGTGGACTTTCTCATTAGCGGGTTTACACATGGGTTTCACCCTGGCGTTGAAATCATTCCAGATTCCACCCACAAGTTCCAGTCTGCTCTTCCAGAACCCGACACAGTCAACACTCTCATAGCCATGGAAGTTAGTCCTAGAATGGCATATCTTTCTTTACACAATAATTTCATTACTTATCCTGAAGACATTCAGCTCTACACAGATGCAGTGCCCCTAATAGGTATCAGCTGGTACTACAACGGCAGGTGGTTTGCTTACAAGTGAGCACAAGAGATCAGATCTCTCCAGGCACAGTCGAATTCGCTTTCATCAGCTCTTAACGAGCTTTACCCCATCATCATAGCAACAATCCTTTGGGAGCATGAATGGTTCAAGAAGTCAATCTTCATCAACTCAGATAACACTGCAGTCATAGAAATCATTAATAAAGGCCGTTCTCACTCCACAGAAATAATGAAGTTTGCTCGCCGACTTACTCTAATCTCAGTTTAACACCTATCCATGCAGCTTATGTTCCAGAAAATCAGAACAGCATTGCAGATGCTATCCAACTCCAGTCCCTCATTTTCCAGTCTTCACCTAAATCCCCAGTTAGTCAGTCTCTCTGAGGCTTCTCAAGAAGCCATCCTTAAAGGCCTTGCTTTTCATCCAAGCATGATCCATATATTCATCCATGCCTTTCAGATAACTCCATTCATAGTCACAACAATCTCATCTTCACTCTCTGGAAAAGTAAATCTGACCAGCTAGCGGTTTCTTTTCTAATCCATCTCTTCCGTATTAACTCCTTTCTCAGCCCATGTGAACCAATCTCTATGTTCATATATCCGTAATAATCTCAGCGACTTACTGTATACCAAGCTCACTCTCCCCTCTGCTTAACTCAATCTTGAAATTTGGGGGTCCTAAGTGGATACAGGACAAGCTATTTTCTGAAGACTGCACTCATGCTGAGCCTTCTCCGTCCAGACCTTCCAGCAGTCTCCCCAGATGACCTAATCCTTACTTCCAGTTCATCCATCCCCTCGACCCCTTCATTCAATAAACCTTTAATCTCATATCTTGTGGCGTGGTCCTTTCTAGTGAAAAGTAGGCAGTACCGAGATGAAGTATGAACAAACAAATGTTTGGGAATAGCAATATTACTCACATCTTACACTGTTCCCTAATGTGTATAAACTGAAAAAATGGAACATGGGTCTCTTTTTTTAACAACAAATGAAATAGCTGGTAATGGACTCATCTTTTTGTCAAGACAACATCTTAAACCACCTTTAAGCTTATAGTGGTTCTACACAAGTCTAAATGAAAGATTGAGCTAGATAGTAATTTTTCATGTGGAGGTGGAAATTGTATGTTGCTTGTCAAGATAATTATGTGCGTATCATAATACATGAGCCAACAGTGATTACAGCTAGGCATTTTCTTGATTACTTTGTGGGTGCCAGCTCGTTTTGTACCCAGGTCGGCCGCTGGAATCAGAAAAGAGACATAAAAACACTCATTAACCTTCTATTTTTTATGCTCCAGACTCAAGTTAACTAAAGCCCACATTACCTTCTCATAATCATGTTGTTGTACTTGTGGAAGTGTGTTTCCAATGCATGGTAATTTGTGCTGTTTTAGCTTGCCATACATCATCAATGTGCTTGGTATGCTTCACAGTAATCCAAGATTTGAAGTTTATGTTTTTAGAGGGCTTTCTGGAGTGCTCCATTAAATCTGATAAGGGCAGACCTACCAACCCAGGGGAGTGTCTAGGTTTGCTTGGGCCTCTAAGAAAACAGTGATCTAATCAAGCTGTGCATTTTCACATTCTGGCACAACATACTTCTGTTCCTTAAATTTAGCATTTAGCCAGTGGCATGGTGGCCTTTTTGGAGCTTAAAGTGCTACTTTTATTAACAATAAAAGGGAGATCGACATTTAAAAGTTCACTAAAATAAGCAATAATTAGTAGAATGTAGAAGGTATTTTATTTGGAAGGAATCTCATATCTGCTTTAAAAGATAAGGATAACTTTTAATATTGCATGAAAGCTAATATTCATCTTGATATCAAAGAGAAACTGCAGGGTATTCTGCTGAGAAGTTCAGCCAGCTGACAGAGCGAGGACATCCAGATTGTGGTATATTTGGAGACAGAGGTTGGGGAGCAATACATTTATCCAGGCAGTTTAGAACTAACCTACAAGAAACAACACCTGTCCTGTCCTACTAATGTTTATTCTGTAGATAATAGGACAGATTATGCAACCGGTATGCTTGCATCATGTACATCAGCAAGCAAAAGTATGCTGTATTTTTGTTTTTGACCATCTCCACCAGGAATGGCTCTAATCTGTCTTAGTGAAGAAAGGGCAAAGCCAAAAAACAAAGCACTCATTTTATTTGTCCTTTTGTTCCAACCCTTACCTATAGTCATCAATAAGAACATAGCTGAAAGAATGAGTTCTTGGATACAAGTGACTGAAAGCAGCTTCCTTTCGTTAGGTGACTAGGCTCCCCCTTAAAGGCCCCAGGGGGAGGGCAGGCTAGAGCCACTGCTGCTCTATATCGACTTGAATTTGCTAAGGCTCTGTAGGTTATTTTGTTACTGAAAGCCCATTCTAGACTTTTAATGCCTTGTTCACACCGCAGGATTTTTATGCTGATTTTTGACACAAGCTATTCCTTCCAACATGCCCCGGTTATCATGATGGCTCTTAAGTTAATCTTATGAGAGAATCCTGCTGTGTGTGGTGTGTTAAGTGTGATCTAGTCTGCTCGGAAGAACATTGGGACTGCCCCGACCTCAAATCGGGGATATTCAATATGTTGGATTGTCTTGGCCCAATATCCTATCGATATCCTACCATGTGGGGTTCCCTGAGGACAAACAATCATACAGCCTGTGGAATGTGTTGTATAGAACAATCAGATAGCAAGGTGACAGAAACACGGAAAGGAATTACTCTGAACTCACGTTTGATCTTGAGAGGGTTTGTGAGATTTCCCGTCTGACATCTGAATGTTCGTGAGTGAAATCTGTTCATGTGTGGTGTGTTGTGCTTGCTGTGTGGCTGTACACCATCACATCATCACATGTGGGCTCTTTTAGGTTTTGAAAATCTCATAAGGACCCTGGGCAATCCTAGAACTTCCAGGAGGGATCATAGATCCCCTCAGGCCTGGGAGTGCTTTAGGATCTCAGAATGAGTTGGAGACTGTCCACGCGGAGACGGGTGTCTGAATTTTAGAAGGATGGACGGAAGGACAGATGAAGGGATGGATGGATCATCTCCAAAGCAACATCTGTACTTGCATGGATATTTATTTCAGTGTGAGAGTGTGTGTGCAAGGTTTTTTTTATTAGTCTTTGCCATGAGTTTATCAACAGGCCTCACATAATCAGTCTAAGATGTACCACTCATCTCCCTTTGATTATTGTTGATAAATTCCACTCCCGCATGACTGCTGCTAAGATAAAATTGTGATAAACACTGAATGAAAAAAAATTAAACCAATCATAACATAAAAGAAAGTGTGGTTAAAGCTTGTTAAGCAAGACAGTTTGCTGTATTTAACTAATCTCCTGATACAGTTATTACTGCACCATAGCCAGAAAACATAACCCTTGGAGAAATAACTACTTGCAGTACATTCAGTTAAACTGGCAGAGGTCCTTCAGTATAAAAACTTCATTTAGAAAAGTACTAGTGACAGTTTTTTCACAAGATGAAGCATTGTGCATTGCATTGCTAAACTTACACAGAGTCATAGCTCTGTTGAGCCATCCATTCCCATAGCTCTCAGCAGTCATGACTTTATGGGATTCTTCCAAAATAAAATTGATTCTATTAATAAGAAAATCTTTGACATACTCCCAAAGATGATTACTTCATCCTCAACAAGTGAGACAACATTGGAAGTAACTGTAGAACCTGACCTGTGTTTGGACTGTTTTGATCCTGTGGAGCTTCCAGAGTTATCAGAAATATTAGCTTCATCTAAATCTTCAACTTGTATGTTAGACCCAATCCCAACCAAATGAATTAAAGATGTGTTCCCTCTGATTACCAGCCCCATTTTAGATATGATTAATTTATCTTTAGTAAATGGGTATGTACCACAAGCTTTTAAGGTAGCTGTAATTAAACCTTTGCTTAAGAAACCTTCGCTTGATCGAGATGACTTAATAAATTACAGACCGATATCCAATCTTCCATTCTTATCTAAAATTCTTGAGAAAATAGTTGCTAATCAAATATGTGAGCATTTACACAGCAATGACCTGTTTGAAGAGTTTCAGTCAGGTTTCAGAGCTCATCATGGTACTGAAACAGCTCTGCTGAAAGTCGCTAATGATATTCTTATTGCCTCAGATAATGGACTTGTGTCTGTACTGGTTCTGTTAGATCTCAGTGCTGCATTTGATACAGTCGATCATAATATTCTCTTAGAAAGGCTGGAATATGCTGTGGGGATCAGGGGAACAGCGCTAGGCTGGTTTAAATCTTATTTGTCTGACAGATTCCAGTTTGTTCATGTAAATGATAAATCATCTTTAAACTCCAGGGTTAATTGTGGAGTACCACAGGGTTCAGTACTTGGGCCAGTTCTCTTTACTATATATATGCTTCCAATAGGTAAAATTATCAGGCAGCATAGAATAAATTTTCACTGTTACGCTGATGATACTCAGCTTTACTTATCGATAAATCCTGATGAGCCCAATCAGTTAGATAGACTACAAGCATGTCTTGAAGACATAAAAACTTGGATGACTTTAAATTTTCTGCTTCTAAATTCAGACAAGACAGAAGTTGTCGTCTTTGGACTGGAGTCTTTAAAAAAAAAAACTGCTTAGTCAATCACTTAACCTGGATGGCATTAAATTGACCTCCGATAATAAAGTAAAAAACCTTGGTGTTATTTTTGACCAGGACATGTCATTTAAATCCCATATTAAACAGGTTTCTAGGATTTCCTTCTTTCATCTCCAGAACATTGCCAAAATTAGAAAAAATCCTGTCCAGGAGTGATGCTGAAAAACTAGTCCATGCATTTGTTACTTCAAGGCTGGGGCTATTGTAATTCTTTACTATCAGGATGTCCACAAAATGCAGTTAAAAGCCTTCAGCTGATTCAAAATGCTGCAGCAAGAGTTCTGATGAAAATTAAAAAGAGAGATCATATTTCCCCTTTTTAGCTTCCCCTTCATTGGCTCCCTGTTAAATCCAGAATAGAATTTTAAAATTCTCCTCCTCACATATAAAGCCCTTAATGATTTAGCTCCATCATACATCAGAGATCTGATTGGTTCCATACGTTCCTAAACAGAAACACGTCGTTCTCAGACTGCAGTTACTGGTGGTTCCTAGAGTCTCTAGAAGTAGAATGGGAGGCAGATCCTTTAGTTATCAGGCTCCTCTCCTGTGGAACCAGCTCCCAGTTTTTAGTCCGTGAGGCGGACACCTGTCTACTTTTAAGGCTAGGCTTAAAACTTTACTTTTTGATAAAGCTTATAGTTAGAGTGGCTTAGGTTTACCTGAGCTATCTTCAATTTTTTACCCCCGTTTTTTCCCCTTGTTGGAGGGAGTAAGGGGGGAGTGGGTTTAGCCAAAAACCCGGCTAAGTATGGGAGGTGAAAACAACCTCAATTTTTACCGTATGACCCCCTCTTTTTCCAATGGTTAGGGTCAATCGACAAAAGAGAGATTCCAATCGTTGTGGTTTTTTAGTATAACAGGGGCCCTCAGGGGGCTCAGAGGGACAAACTGTTACTTTTTTAAAGGGTAGGCTTAAAACCCTTTTTTTTGATAAAGCTTATAGTTAGAGTGGCTTTGTTTTCGCCCCATCTTGTAGTTAGCTGCTATAGGGGGAGGTGGGAGGACATAATGACCACTTTCACCCTCTTCGCTACTTTTTCACATCTCTTCAATTTTGTATTATTTTGCTGATTTCAGCTTTTAAATTGTTTCTCTCTTTTCTCTTCCCAGAAGCTACACCGCCCGACTCTGTGTTACCTGTAAAAACCTTTTTGGGAGGGGGAATCCTCCAAGCTTCGCTGGCAACAACTTAATGCCCACCCCTACGATGATCCACATGGCCCTGTTTCAGGTTTAACCCTTTTTCTCCCCTAACATAGCTATGATGAGCTTTTACTGTAACTAACTATGTGCTCTCTTCAGACTCTAAACTGAAAACGGCCCTCGGGAGTTTATCTGTTCCTTTTTTCTAGGTAAAACGAAAAAGGGGGAGCTACATCCATTAACATTTCCCTTTTTCCTTTCCCATAGAAAGTACTCCTGGATCAGGCTTCTTGTTCTCTTTGTGTCTCTGCTTTTTTTTCTTAACCCCCCAGTGGGGTGGGGCAGATGGGTAACACTGAGTGGGTTTGTGGGGGTTTTTTCCCTGTTAAAAGGGAGTTTTCCTTCCACTTTTGCTACATGCTCCTCAAAAAGGGGGTTTGTGCAAAGTAAACGCCAGGGACTGCCACTGTGTCTACATGCTCATCCGGGAGGAGGGAATCGCAAGCACTGACTGGATGCAATTCTGGGTTTCCTTAGATAGAAAAAACTTTTTATCCAATTTGAATAAATAACAGAATCGACGGATTTTAATGATTAAGATTAATTGGAATGTATGTACCTGACTTTTGTGAAGTGCCTTGAGATGATGTGTTGTGAATTGGCGCTATATAAATAAACTGAATTGAATTGAATTGTGGGCATTGCCTTGTGTAATGTTTTAAACAAATACTAAAAACAGGAACATGTTTCTTGTTCCAACCAAGGAATTCCCTGATCTGACTGTTCTTAACTTTACAGTCTTTGATCATCTTGTTTTCCACAAATTATCACGAGACCAAAAGGTCAGACACTCCTCTGCCAATGTAAAACATTGTTTCAAATGTCAAATTAGAATATTTGAGTCTGTATCCAGTGAACAGGCTGCTCTACAGCCTCTGTAATCATCCACTCAGAATATGAGATTTTTTTTAATCCACAAAGCCAGCTGCTTCAAAGGTCAGACTGATAGAATTTTATTTATGCCACAGTGTTCAGATGAGACTTAAATATGATCCTCTTGATTAGTTTCATAATTATGTTGCCCATACTCCAAAAGGTTGAGTGGAACCTGCTTCAACTCTGCCCCAGTTGGTCTTGATGCATATGGAGATACCTATGACAAAACCTATGACATCAGCTGTGGTGATTTACAATAAATTACATATACACTACCAGTCAAAAGTTTAAACACACTTCCTCACTGAAAATAATGCCTACTTCCAGAAGTGTTCGAAAGCTGTTCTTTCTGATTCCTCTGTGTGAGTTAACAATGACCCATGAAAGACTTAATATTTGATGTGTGTGTCCATAGAGTTCTGTGTTTTTTTTATTTTATAGTATTTGGGCAGTATGACAGGAAAAAAAAGGTATTTGGAAGTGTAAGAACAGCAAGGATGAGTCTGACATTATTCTTTATTTCATTAGTTGTGTGTCAGCTGTAATATTACATTGTTGTGGAAGTGTGGTGGTGGTTGATTTGAAATGTGTTTTATGGTGTGTTACGACCCAACTCGCCAGGGAAAAGGGAAAGTAACATTAAACCAGATGTAGGTTGTTTTTAAAATAAAAAGCAGGTTATTGTATCGTCATTTCCAGGCTTTGACAAAAGGAGAACAAAAGGAGGATGCTAGAACTTGTACAAACTACCATCAGGAGAGGTTTACAAAGATAATTTCTAATAAATAAAAAAGCCTCAGATGAAACAAGAACGGTCGCTAATAAAATAAAGTATAAGATGCAGATTACCAAAACAACATTTTTAAAAGTATGATTAACCAAAAGAGCTGAAATAAAAAGCTTTCAGTCACTGATCAAAACTAAACAGACAAAACACTTACCAAAGTGAGGCTTCTGTACCTGTCTTCAGAAGCTCACAAACGCTTTTAAAGTTAAACAAGAAAGGCCTCAAACCAACCTCTTGGTTGCAACCTAGACCTGGCAATACCAACTAGTTTTAGCTAACAAACATTTCAACAAGCCAAAGTTAAATACTTTCACAAGACACTGAAACAAAGAGCTGAAGTACTCAAAATAAATCACAGCCACCCTCAATGACAGGTGAGCTGTGCTTAAATAGAAGAATCTCTTATGTGATTGGACGAGCCCGAGATGAACAGTCCAATCAGGTTTAATAGCTATGTCCATCGGAAGGAGTTAGAAGAGGCCAGCCAATCCCAGACATGTAACTGTACAGCTAGGCCAGTAAATCATCAACCAGCAACTGCACACTCTTTTGCAATTGAAATGGCTTCAGGATGTAACATGGTCCCTTAGCTTGTGTCAGAGGTGTATATTGTACTACAGAAAGAAGTCTTCCACTTTCAACTAGAGCAGTGGAAACAGAACACACTCTCAAAAATTCAATATAGATTTCCTAATGCTGTACTTAACTTTCAAAGGATTAGAGTCTACTGCTGCTGCAGGCCAAGCAGCAAGCGCAAACACTTTTTATAGAGACCAAGGAAGAAGAGAGAGAATAATCCAAAACAGTATATACGTACCACTACAATACTCAGAGTAAGTATCCAGAGATTTCTTAATCCTACTACTTATGTCAATTAGCAAAGGTAGTTTACAAAAATCAAATATAACAGTTACTTCTGACACTAACAAACATCTTTATTAAACATGATAATTTTTATGTTTGTTGTAATTATTAATATGAATATATTATTTAATATTTAATATTAATACTATTTTATTAAATAATATTTCGGTCTGTTAAGGGTTGTTCTGTGAATACCAGCCCAATAAGGCGGTGGTATTAGGACAAAATTGAAAGGGATGAGCCAAGCTCTGACATTATTGAACAGCAAAACTCTGCTCACACATGGAATGAATTCACACAATTTCTTAAAAAATTAAGAGTCAGCCTAACCCAAATAATTGTTGTTTCTCTGAATCTGGCTCCCCTGCACAGCCTTGATGGCTGGCTATCTTCAACTTCTCCTTGAAGTTATGTAAACATGACGCTCTGGTCCCTCTGCCCCTCTCTTCCCTGAGGACATCTGTGGAGATGCTCAGAATGGCCGGTTGATGAACATCCAACGTACCATCAAGGACAATGGTCTCTGTGACAGAGCTTCGTGGACTTACTTGCACACATTCACTTGCACACACACACACACACACACATGCTCAAGATAAACATATGCACCCCCTCACACCACCTTCACTGATCCCGGCATGATGTTGTTTTGTATACGTGTTGCTTCTTTGTGCTGAGGTTTTTTGCAGTCTCAGACTGTATCCTGCTAAGGATATAGTGTGAAATATGATTTTTTTCCCCCTAGTTACCTAATGTGGCCTCTTTTCTCATCTAGCAAGGGCAGTGCCTGTGAGTGGGCAGCAAAGCCTCGGTGACCCGTTCCCCCTTGTCTTGTGTCATGATGTCTGTTTGGATGGCTTGTACTGGAATTCTAATTTCCCCTCGGGGATCAATAAAGTATCTTTGAATTGAATTGAAAATACAAGAATTTATTAACAGAAATAAGTCAACTCAAGTCAAACATATTTCAATCAAGAAACTCTTTACTATGCTAAAACAATCCAACTAAACTACCAAGCAGAATGAAAGAATAAGGAAGACTAATGGGCTGGGTACAATATAAACAAGTTGATCGAACATAGCTGAAAGCCATGACCGAAAGAGTGATGCAACGTTATATCATGCAATATTTATGTTTAAGAACCAAGGATTATCTTGAAGAATCTGGAAGTGAAGTTAAGTTAGTCTTGGAACTAACAGGCAATAATTGGCATACCTTTAGACAACCATTCACAATGCAAGAACAGATAAAATATTATTTTAATAAAATAATATTTTAAAGAATGATCTGCTGAATAAAACCAACCTTCTGGATGGCCACTTCTCAACAGTGTTTAATTAGCTGCCTTTATTTATTAAAATAATATTTAAAGAAATATTATTAAGGAAATAGTAAAATAATATTTAAGGAAATATTATTTTGAATAAGAACCAAATCTTTCTGGAGAAATGGGGCTTAATGGTGTTTACTTAGTTTTCAAGTTTAGTAAAATAATATTTAGGGAAATATTATTTTTTAGATTGAAAACTAACAACCTTTTTGGGTAAATGATCTTAGCAGGCGAACACGTGTTCTTAGCTGTTAGCGGTTGAAGCTAACAAAAGAAGCTTAAAGCTTATCCTCAGAATCAAACACATACCTTTAAAATACCATTCATAAAAGGGTTTAAATGCATAAGCGTGGACGGAGCGTTGTGGCCGATCTTCTGTGTTTCAAATCACCCTTTAAATAAAGTTTGTCTCAACTTTAAAAAAAAACACATACATAGAACACATAAACTGAGCACATGTGCTGAGCAGATAATCTGCTAGTGGCTGAGTTTTAACACAAACAAAACCAAACGTCATAAAACGAAAAATGGTTAGATTATTTCACTCTAAACTACTTCTTTCCGCCCAAAACTAAAACTCTTACGTGAACCGTGCTGAGGAAAGGTTGTCCGGGGCGACGAAGTTGAAGAAAGCATCCACATCCAGTTCCGCTGGGGACCTGCGTGGAAGAGGTCAGTTTGTTGCAAAAGCGGGGTTTTTATTCAAACAGTGACATCACGGGAAGTCCGCCGTTACCCCTTTTCCTGGCTGTGCTGGCAGTAGGTTAATGCGATTTATTTTGAAAGTTCCAGAAAAGTTCTTACTAGCCTTTCATTTTGTAACCCATGGCTGTGGTCCCAACATGAGAAAGAAAAAAACACAAAGTTTAATACTTACCCTCGTAAATAACGATAAGACTTTTCAAAATAAGGTGAGATTTTTCCATGTAATCCATGCAACATTCATTAACTACTCACAGTTAAATCCATAATAATTGCAATAACATATTTCTGTGTAATCCATGCAACAATTATTAAAATATACAATTGAAGCAGTGGAGTGTGAAACAAGCATGTTCTCATATTCTGTAACTGAGAGAACTGAGAGGCCTGTATGGAGCCACATATTAACTGTCTTATCTTTTGCAGAAGTATAAACAACAAGTATCCAATGATGTATGATGATTTTCCATTCTTCTACAAGTATTAAATGAAACTAATAATCTTATTATGAATCTAAAAGATATATGATTGAAATAATGAAGAACTGATGATTAAGGTGAAAGGACATTAAGATTTAAACATTCTCAGTCAGCTATATATATGATAAGTGATAATGTTGATCAGTTGTGATGTATGAATAAAAAGAAGGAAGTGATGGGTTTTTAACTACGTTTTAAAGTACATGCAGGAAGCTGAGAAAAGAATGTGTAATACTGTGTAAAGTTTAAGAGCAGATTAGGTAGGGAAAGCACTGTGGAAGGACAAGAAGTGACGAGAGCCAGCTGCACGCTGACAACAAACCCTTTGAAGGCCAAGGAGAGGAAGGGAGGATGAGTCTGCAGCCAGCTGCGTGGCTATTATCGGCATCTCCCCAAAGCCGAAGAACAAAACCGAGGGTCACGGTGACTAAAGTATTGAGCAAACGAGGAGCTGAGCAGAGTAGGTTTTCGCAATGGCTGAGAAGCAGGTTGCGCAATAACTGAGAAACCTAACGGGGGGCGACTGGGGAGAGCATCTGCCCCTATAAAGGCAATGCTGAAGGGAAAGGGAACGGGGTGTTTTCTTCGCAGGGAAAAACAGCAAACAAGATCGGAGGAGGACAGACACTCAGATGAAAAAAGGACCAGACACAGCCCAGCTGATCGACTGCATTAAAAAGGGGATCAACCCGTGTGCCCTAGAAAGGAAATTTTGCCTCAAGATTAAGAATCTGATTTCATCTACAGCCTTTTTATCCAGACCAAACCAGAAGTGAACTTGATGGGTGAACAGCTGAATTCCCTCAAAGTTTCAGGCTTCTGGAAGTCCTGAATAAACCTCAATTATGTCCCCGGGGGTTTCCTTCAACTCTTCAGCCTCTGGAAGCTATTGTCTTCTGAGACATATGACAAAAAAGTTTTTTAAACCATCGAACCCTGGAGCATCAGTGCCTGCCACGTAAAGGGAAAAAAAACTGAAGATTAAGTCGTTTTCCCATCAAAAAAACCACTCGTTTTTACCTGAAGGGAAAAAAATCTCCATCTGGTGCCAGGAACGAGCTTCCGTCTTCAAAACCCTCCCAAAAACTCACTAGTTTCAGCCCAAAAAGGGAAAGACAGATTGAGTTAATTGATTTTTTCTTTTTTTGAGTTTTTTTTGGTGTGTTGCTGAAATTTAAGTTTTATGATCCCCTGAACAAAGCTTTTCCTAATTAAAGAAAAGCATAAAAAAATTTTGTTAAATCGTGGACTTCCAACTATTTGATTTACCGTTACTTTTTGGTTTTTTTTAAATTGGTGGAAAAAATTTTTTGTGCCTGATTCCAAAAGAAATCATAGGAGGTTTTTTATAGGTTTCCCTTAGTCAAGTTTTTTAAAAAAACGCCCTTTGGGGCTCGGGCCAAAAGTCGCTAAAATTAACCTAAGCCCATAAATCCAAGCCCCCATTTTGGTAATTTAGGGAAGGGAGCAGCCATTACAGAAGTCATGTTGGACTGTGAATGACTGCGGTTTAGGTACTCAGTCGTCCAGACCCGGGTTTAAAAGAAGGGCGAGGACTTCTGGATGTAGGCTGTCAGAGGCTAGGCGAGTCATTTCCTGACACCAGCTTAAACAGAACTTTCAGTGAACCTGCTTACTAAGACTTTTCAGGTTTAGGGAAGTCCGGACCCGTTGGATGGAGAGCTGGATTGAGCAATCGCCTTAGACATAGGGAAGTAGGAGGGAGGGGTTAGCTCATCGGACAACGAAAGACTGCAAATGTAGTGTTAACATATCTGAGACATGGAAAAGGCCACTGTGAAGTAGATTTTCTGAAAACAAAGAATCTGAGGTGTATACCTTTTCTTTGGGGAAAAATAAGCAATCAGTTTTTACTCCCAGCTCTTCACAATCAGAATCATGCTGTGTGAAATTTAAAAGCACATAGTACCATTAAACTGTCTGTTTTTAATTTAAAGTGTATTACTGAGCTTGTCACTTTACAAATGCGAAATGTTCCTGAAGCTTTGCAAATTAAAATGTTAGAAAAAGTGCTTATATTTAACTTTAACACACAGTCACAATGCAAGTTCTTTTAATGAATTACCTTAACAGAGTATTTTAAAATATAACAGGCACCTCTCGTTGGCTTGTAGATTCTTAATGCCAAAATGTAAAACTAAGCATTCAAAAAAACAGCTTTGTTCTTTTTGCCATCAGTTTCTGACATTCAATATAGCATAGTCTTAATATTGTTAATTATTTTATTCTTTTTTGACTTGTCTTGTCTTATTTTATCTTGTCTCAATGTATGTTATTCTAATATCATTCTTAATGTGGGGATGTTTTTATTATTTATTCTTTTGTTTTTTAATAAAGTTTTAAACACCTGGTCACTTTTAACTTGTTGCGTCTACTTTATGTCTATATGCCTGCCTATGAGTATGTCATATCTGCCTATGAGTATAAATAAAGTTAATTGGTTGAAAAATGTTGTAGTAAAATATTAGAGAAAAGAACATTATAATTATTTCTATGAGATAAAATGGGGACAAAAAGAAAGCCAAGACTATAGCATTATGCTTCTCTGTTTTTGGCTTCTTTGTAAATATATACAGTACTGTGCAAAAGTTTTAGGCAGGTGTGAAAAAAGGCTATAGACAAAGGATGCTTTCAAAAATTGAAGTGTTAATCATTTATTTTCATCAATCAACAAAATACACTGAATGAACAAAGAGAAATCTAAATCAAATCAATATTTGGTATGACCACCCTTTGCCTTCAAAACAGCATCAGTTCTTCTAGGTACACTTATGCAGTTTTTGAAGGAACTCGGCTGGTTGGTTGTTCCAAGCATCTTGGATAACTAACCACAGATCTTCTGTGGATGTAGGCTTTCTTACATCCTTCTGTACCTTCATGTAATCCCAGACACACTCGATGATGTTGAGATCAGGGCTCTGTGGGGGGCATACCATCACATCCAGTAATTATTGTTCTTCTTTACGCTAAAGATATTTCCTAATGACTTTGGCTGTATGTTTGGGTTCGCTAACTTAGCATTTTGTAAATTGATAAAAATATCATTTATTCATTCAATCATCATTTATATTTTTGAAAAATTCTTTGTTTACAGCATTTTTTCACACCTGCCTAAAACTTTTGCACAGTACTGTATATTTTTATTAGGGAGCCTTGAAGACCTTTCATTTTTGAAAAGTGATAATTATTACATGAAGACTGTCACAAAAAGCTCTTGACCAAGCACCTGTATATGACGAGCTGGAAGTACGCGCAATTTTAACATATACACTGTCTTTGCTTAGGCAGCTGTGTCTCACAGTTATTATACCAAAACCACACAGGATGAAAGTCACACATTTAAACCTCGCATCCTTTTTCTTCAATTGACTATATCCACACAAGTACAAGCTAAACAGCCTGGGTCTTGGGCTACAGAGACACAATGTCTGTCAGCACCCCATTAACCCAAGAAAGTCGAATTAAAAAGGACACTGATTTTTTGGCAGGCGTATCATTGTTTTAAAATAGAATTAATCAGCACAGCAACTTTAAGTTGATGGTCATATTACTGACGTGCTGTGGCTTTAGGGTACTAGAAGTGAGCTGCAAGCTGATAGGTTAGGCTCAGTATTTTTTTTTTTTTAAATTCTGAGTCAACTCAACATTAACTCTAAACAAAGCCTTCTATGTTTTTTATTTATCAAATACTAATGTTTCTTGCAAGTAATAAATAACTGCAGTGTAAATACAAATACAGGGGTTGGACAATGAAACTGAAACACCTGTCATTTTAGTGTGGGAGGTTTCATGGCTAAATTGGACCAGCCTGGTAGCCAGTCTTCATTGATTGCACATTGCACCAGTAAGAGCAGACTGTGAAGGATCAATTAACAGGGTAAGAGCACAGTTTTGCTCAAAATATTGAAATGCACACAACATTATGGGTGACATACCAGAGTTCAAAAGAGGACAAATTGTTGGTGCACGTTTTGCTGGCGCATCTGTGACCAAGACAGCAAGTCTTTGTGAGGTATCAAGAGCCACGGTATCCAGGTTAATGTCAGCATACCACCAAGAAGGACGAACCACATCCAACAGGATTAACTGTGGACGCAAGAGGAAGCTGTCTGAAAGGGATGTTCGGGTGCTAACCCGGATTGTATCCAAAAAACATAAAACCACGGCTGCCCAAATCATGGCAGAATTAAATGTGCACCTCAACTCTCCTGTTTCCACCAGAACTGTCCGTCGAGAGCTCCACAGGGTCAATATACACAGCCGGGCTGCTATAGCCAAACCTTTGGTCACTCATGCCAATGCCAAACGTCGGTTTCAATGGTGCAAGGATCGCAAATCTTGGGCTGTGGACAATGTGAAACATGTATTGTTCTCTGCTGACTCCACCTTTACTGTTTTCCCCACATCCGGGAGAGTTACGGTGTGGAGAAACCCCAAAGAAGCGTACCACCCAGACCATTGCATGCCCAGAGTGAAGCATGGGGGTGGATCAGTGATGGTTTGGGCTGCCATATCATGCCATTCCCTTGGCCCAATACTTGTGCTAGAAGGGCGTGTCACTGCCAAGGACTACTGAACCATTCTTGAGGACCATGTGCATCCAATGGTTCAAACATTGTATCCTGAAGGCGGTGCCGTGTATCAGGATGACAATGCACCAGTACGCACAGCAAAACTGGTGAAAGATTGGTTTGATGAACATGAAAGTGAAGTTGAACATCTCCCATGGCCTGCACTGTCACCAGATCTAAATATTACTGAGCCACTTTGGAGTGTTTTGGAGGAGCGAGTCAGGAAACGTTTTTCTCCACCAGGATCACGTAGTGACCTGGCCACTATCCTGCAAGAAGAATGGCTTAAAATCCCTCTGACCACTGTGCAGGACTTGTATATGTCATTCCCAAGACGAATTGACGCTGTATTGGCCGCATAAGGAGGCCCTACACCATACTAAAAAATTATTGCGGTCTAAAACCAGGTGTTTAGTTTCATTGTCCAACCCCTGTACATATACTGTATATGTCTGTGTACAGGTGTCCATAGAAACATCTTATTGTTGTGGTTACCTGAAGGCTTTTAATGTGAGGCTTCAGTATGAGCTTGCTTAGAAGATAACTGCCGTTCAAAGACTTTAGTGTATCCCTAATCACTCTCCTAATCTCCCCTTGTTTCACATTAAAGATATCTGGATCACACCACAGCAGAACTACCATATCCCTCTCTCTACATCCTTTCTTGTCTAGCTTTTCCTAATCCCTGCATCTATTTTCCTTCTAAAATGTATCTTATATTTCTCCTATCCAAGTCTGCCATCTTAATTTATTTAATTTTATTCACTTTTACTGAATCTTTTAGTTAATGCAATTTCTATTTTTTTATTTTAAGATATACATTTTCTGATCTTTTACAACATATGAAAGACTTGATAATTTAGTAACAGACTTTTGTTAAAAAAGGGTTGCCTTAATTGTTCTAATGGGGACATATCATGCTTTTAAATCCCTTCTTTTAACTCTTAAATCATTCAGTTGTGGTATATATAAAAGGTGGAACTGTCATAATGCTGGTTCAGACTCTGATACACACAACCACGAGAGGCAAAGAGAAAGTTTTGAAAACAATTTATTTTCACACTGTTGAAGCTAGGATGAACGAGAACCAGGAACTGGGTAAGCTGGTCAATTCCGGAGTTATCTGGACGGGCACAAAAAACAAGTTTAGCTGGGTCCAGACTCAGGGGGAAAAAAAACAGAAGATCTTGCTGATAGTGATTAGTTTGATGGACTTACTGAGTGAGAGGCTGGATAAGGAGGTAGGGGGATAAAGTCCTTTCCCACAGCGTCTGTGGTTGGCAGGCAGTGAGCCAGCTGGTACCTGTGATCTCCAGTTAGAAAAAACTGTCCTTTCTTCCGCGGGAAAAAGGCGAACAATGGAGGGTGGACGGGCGGGTGAATGTTCCCCTGAGTTGAGTCCAACGATTCTTTTTGAGAGGATGGGTTTGGAGGTAGTGAGCAGGGACCATGAGTCAGAGAGGCGTCACGTTTCTGAGTTTCAGGGATAAGCAGGCGCAGGTTACTCCATGAGAACCCCGACTGGGGAGGATCTGTTGGACAGGGAAAGACAACGAAATGATTAGTTTCCTGGGAAAAACCAAACTGCCTTAGAGCAGGGGTCTGGCCTTTTACCACTGAGTGAACACAACGGGCTGACGCCTTCCCTAGGTCCTCCACTCCTTAAAAACCCAGCTGATTGCTGTCAGGATGAGGAACACCTGTGTAGAAGCACCTGCCTGTCACACCCTAAAGGAAAAAAAAGAAAATGCGAAACGCACAGCAAGGCCCAGCACAGCACATAACCTGCACACAAACACTGTGGTGGTTGACAGGAACTGCAATGCTTTGGTCTGAATTCCTTGTTATTGTAGCTCCACAGGCCCCGCCTTCACTCCTGTTCTGAGGTGCATTTGAGAGCAACACCTAATCTTCCTTGAAGTGCTTTGCATAGACAAAAAGCAATTTCCCTACAGATGTAAGTACATTACCATGAAACATAAAAATTAAACCAGGAACCTTAAGAGGTTCTAATGTTTGGGGACGGTGTAATGAATTGTGTGGGTAATACACCCAACAACTGAACATTTAGACTTATCCACTTGCAGCTTCTGTATGCTTGAGCTTGGACTACAAAATCACAGCGAGAAATAAAAATGGTGACTACGCGACTTTGGTTTGCTGGAAGTCCATGACCTTGTTTAGCAATGCCGGAGTAAATACTGTGACGTAATAGTTCAAAAAACATAACAGGGTATAGAGAAAACTGAATTGATTGAAAAATGACTCAAACGGAATATAAAGATATCTACGCAGCACCTGGAGAGACTAAATTAAACATCTACACTTCCGTAGACTCCAAGTACACAAGACAATGTATTTAAGGGCTAAAACAGAGGATTTTGCATATGTCTCCTTTAATGTAAATTGAATTACTGCATGGTACAGTATTTAACACTACTATAAAATCTTGTTTAAATTTATACCATCTGTCAGCCTACCACTTCTATTCTATCATTGATTTTAATGACCATGAGATTTAATGAACAGTAAAACAAGTCTTCTGTAAAGTGATGTACTTTTATGGTGAAAATAACAAATTAGTAAGTTATTTAGGATAATTTATGGTGGAATCTGCATTATGTTGCAGTTGGTAAGACTGCTGATTTGCAGCAAGAAGATCCTAGATTGATATCTGGGCTGGCCTTTCTGCATAGAGTTCGCATGTTCTCAGTGGTTATGTGTGGGTTTGCTGTGGGTTCTAAACCTCTCTCCCACAGTTCAAAAACATGTCTATTAGGCTATCCGGCTGCTCTAAAAGCCCTTAAGTGTGAGAGTGTGCATCCATGGTTTTCTATCCTGTGTGTCCGTGTTGCCTGTCATAAACGTTTAACCTGTCAAGAGATGCTAGAGATTGGCATTAAAATAGAAGATGGGTGGAACATATGGAATCAAGAGGTTTGAGCATATCTTCTAAATATTTAATAAAGTGAGGGTAAAAGAGGAACTGATTAACAATTAATTATTTCTCGAGCACATGGAGTTTGACTGATTTGTCAAGTCCTGAGTTGACAAATGACGATAAAATATTCACAAGTCTTTTCATCATTGGGCATGTATTGCCTTATAAACCCCCTTCTAGCCTTCTTTCAAAGGTTTAACATGAACTGACTCAAAATATTTAAACATTTGACTTTATGCATTTTGGAAATCAACAGGCCTAAGGGGTAACTGGAGTGACCATATAAAAGTAACTAATTTATTGAAATTATGGAACTAAATCGGTTACTTGTGAAAATATTTATTTTTACATTTTGTGTTTCATCTATGTTTTTTACCATGCACTTCGCTTTACTTTCTGGTGGACATTTGTCAAGGTTGCACCTCATCCGCCTGAGAGAACCTTTAATTTTAACTATCAAATAAAAACAGACGTGCAGGCACCGCAGTGTGCACACACACCATTCTTTCGATCCTGTCCACCAAAACTGCATGCCATGCTTTTATTAAGGAACAGACTTGATACGTTGCCCGCAATTTGAATTAGCACCACCCATATGTCTGTTACTTTATTTGCCTGTACTGTACAAGCTTTTCAAGCTGCAGTTGCTGTAGCAGATCCAAATGCAAGTTACAATGTTAATGCTTTCATTTAAGGCTAAAGTTTACTGATTGTTTTGGGATATTAACTCCCAAAGTTTTGATTTAAATGTGAACTTAGAACAATATGATGATTTAAAAGAGATGCTGAAGACTTACCTTTTCTAACTGTTATCCTTGTAATTTACCAGTGACAACATGTTATTTAATATTGTCACATTGAGGTTTGGAGTAAGACCCAAGAGCAGTCAGCAACATGGAATGAGGGGAGTGATGACTTATTTCAAAATAATAAGCAAACTTACTGTATGGCACTTTCAAAACAGGACATGGGGCATGGACAAAGAAACAAGCAATACAACAGGGAAGAAACAGGCATGGTAAGAGATCAGAGAATCCAGCAAAAAACCAAGTGAACCCTTTATATACTGAGGGAAGTGTGGAGAATGACATAGAATGCAGGTGTGTGTGTAATCAGGGGACAACGTGGAGCAGCAGTGGCAGATAGAAAGCGGGAAAAAACAAAGAAATGAAGTAATGCAGAACACCTTAATGGCAATAATAAGTACAGGGAAAGAAACAGATTGCGGCATGAACCAGAGACCACAATGAACAACAAAGAAATGATCAAAACACAAAATAAAAAAAAATAAAAAAACAAAAACCAGTTGATTGTGACAAATATGCTGAACTGATTTCAAAAGAAGGTTGACAGAAGTCATTGAGTACAGCTGTATGTCACCAGGTTTAAATATTTAAAAATAGTTACCAGTCATTATGGTAAATAATCAGTCAAATTTTAGAAAACTAATTAAAAAGTAACTGATTATAATTAATTACACTGTTTTGATATAGTAATAGAAATCTTAAAATTACAATTAAATTTTAAATAGAGTAACCTTCATTTTCAAAATAAAACCCAATATCAGAATATGTTGTATATGATGAATGGCAGAAACCTTTGTGTGTTTCAATGTAAGGAATTTAAAAGACTCTTTTCACCCACAAGACATTTTTTCACCATTCTTCAGAGCTGCATCCCTACCCGTGCCCCCCTGATTTTGTAAACCGCAGCCAAACTCTCCCTCTGTTTCTCTTGATGTCTGTCATTATCTGATCTTGGCTTGCAGTTCTCTTGATGTTGGTAGCTGAACACATTAAGACATCAGACTTTGACTCTTTCAATATTCTTGGCCTTGGCATGCTGCCCCAATGCTCCAGAAATCTGATTTTACATTCTCAACTCTGCATCAGAGAGTCGCCAATGCACTGTGTGCTGGATGCTATGCTGCAATGAAGAGGAGTTTGAGCTACCAGATTAGCAAACTAAAAAAGAACTCAAAAAAGTACCTTGTAGAACATTTTGGACAATATGCCATCAGCTAAACTTTCTCTGTAAACTGAAATAGTTATTGCATCTTTAGCCATAGCAAACAAAAAGGAAACTGGAAATCCTTACATCCTTTACAGTTTGCAAATTCTTTGAAATAAGTTGCAGTTTGTTTGTTAGATAGATCTAACATAACAGAATATCCTATTTTATTTTATGCATTCACATCATAACAGATATTTGTACAGATGAGCCATAAAAAAACCATTGCTGTAAATCGTTTGTGTCCTCCAGTCACCTCTGATACATTGGTAACTGAGGAATAGTTTCAAGACCTATGTAAGTGTGCTATGGTTCCCCATTTTGTGAACTGATAGCAAGCAAAAGCAAATTGTAGGTAGCTGACGTCCATTTTGTGGGTTTTTTCATTTGCCTGGCTTGCTGTACTGCATCAAAACTAAAAGAAAGTTAGAAAGTTGTAACATTGCTTTGGGGCTGGTGCTGTGTTATTTACGAGGACCAGAGTTTAATCTTCATGCATACCACAACCAAGGTTTTTCAGCAAATCTTGACATGTACTAATGTAACGTTATTCTTTTTACCTGATCAGTGAACTTTAACATTTTTGGAGGACCCCCAAAAGAAGATGCTCCCACAAGCTGTTGCTAGTGATGTTTACTATAGGATATAAGGCGGACTGTGATGCTGAAATAAAACAACTGTATTTTCTTTCCCCAAACAATTGAATTAGTGTTTTAATACTTCAATGTGTAAATTAAATGAGTTACACAAGGTGCAAATAGGAAAAAAAATGTTTTAAAATAAAGTAATATTAAATTCTAGTTATTGTTTTCTGGTTTGAAAAAAAAAATATATTTAGTGTACGATCTTACATTACCTTGCAAAACTATTCTTTCAGCTATCAGCTGTGCACTAGGCAAATGTGCCCTTGCTAGAAGAAAGTCATAGGAAGTCTTGTTTTGCAATTTGCACCAAGCCATATAGAGGACACAACAAACATGGATGAAAGGTCAGATGAAATTAAAACGAACTTTTTTTCTGAATGACAAACAATGTGACAGAAAAATAAAAATGCTTTTTTAGGAGAACCCCCGGGGATGCTAGTCAGGCTGATTTCTAAAGACCACTTTTCAGATATCTGTAGAAAAAAAAAAAGGAAACCAAAGTATCTTTTTTCTTTTTTTTCACCAATTATGCCCCTACTTTGCATTGGTCTTTTCACATATAATGCCATAATGATTTCTTAACAATTTTGGTATTTTTAGTAAAAAAGTGTAGTTATTCAAATTATTCATTCCCTTTTAAGGACTTAGGTTAAAAACACTGATGGCATGACACAAACCCCTTTTTTAAATTTTTAACCAACATAGTAATGGCATGTTGTTTTTTGGGTTTTGGGTTTGTGAGTAGGACCCCCCAAAAATTGCAGAGAAGGAGATGTCAGGAGTCTGATGAATAAAGTTAAGTCCCGGGGTATTTATTGTTCTTACTCATGGACCAGGCAAAGGGAAAACCCCGAAAACCCGGCCAGGACATAGGATACATGACCAGGTACGAGGCCCCCCCGGGAAACAGCGATTTAAAGTACACCCCGGAACACAGAGATAAGTACGACTCCAAGGGGCACCGTGGGTAAC